>KN487337.1:1157-15733 GCA_000787155.1 Scartelaos histophorus | reverse complement strand
TTAGTCCATCAAAGATCAAGATAAAATAGTTTTAGTATTTGGCATAATGCATTTATTTGGCATATTTTATTTACTGAGTTAAGTTGGTATCTTCATTCTATATTTTGAAATGCAATAAAATGCACTAAAGATTCACTAAAATGTTCCTGAGCTATTCATGTTTTTCAGATTCCTGTAATATGCAACATTTTAAAACTTTTCCCACTGAAAAGATATAGCTTTTTGTTTTAAATTGTTATAAGTCTGCATTTTCTACATCCAGAATATAATAAAATCCACTAAAGATTCATTATTATGTTTTGTGAGCTATTCCTGAAAAAAAAAAAGTAAAATAAAAATAGCAAACAATATGTATTCATTGTAATTGTTTATTGTAGAAAATCAGCGGTACAATAAATAATAGATAAGACGTCTGTGGGTGACTCTGGAGAACCATATCAGCTTTAGAGGAGCTGACACATACAAATGATGTAACCACAGATATTATCTCTATCCAAACAGTCTGTAGGCAGAGCACCATGACTCACAAATGCATAAATTGATTCGTTTTCATCACTTCAGTGTACAGAGTAGGATTTATCAATATACAATACTGTGTTTTTAGCAATCCAAAAAAATACTTGATATATTTCTGAGTCTTGAACTTGCAAAAACTACTAAAAAACTGATTATTTTTACCATAATGTTTGCTGATGTACCTTTTCAACACGGACACTTCATCTTTAAAGTATTCAAAGTACTCCCATACAATTTGTGTACTGTATTTGCTATACCTTATGAGAATGTACTGCATATTTACAAAGAAACTAGCTAATATTTGAACACGTAAACCTTTATTAAATACCTGCTTGCAAATACTTTTGGAAATGCGTGTTTATCTGATATTGTAAACCACACAAACGACTTTAACGAAGGAAAAAAAGTAAAATAACGAAACCGAAACCAAAAAAAAACCACATTAAACACCAGATAGTACAACTGATCTTGATGCATTAATAAAGCAAAAAACAAAACCAATCATAAATCAATATTAAATACATATATTCAGAGATTGGAGTGTAAAAAAGTACATATAATACTGTCTGGCAAAAGCCGTTTTAACCGTGAACTGAAGATTTTACATCTAAGGATACAGTGTGTGGTTCAGACTCCATTATATTACATATATCGCAGAAAGGCTTTTATTTTGAAATATGTTCGGCTCATCTGAAAGAAAAACAGTGCAACGCCTTTAATGAAGACTATTACTCAAAAAGCTGAATGAACTCAAGATTCGGAGGATTCTTCATTACAATAAAACATGGAAAATAGCAAAATAGATCAAAAAGTAATCGCGGAACGTAAAAATGATCGTAAAAATGTCGAACAGCAGACGGTTTTCCCAAGACCTACGTGTCTGAGGGGGCAGTTTATCAAAAAAGGAATGAAATTGTTCTGTTGTTTAAGGAAAAAAAAGGATTTGGTGACGATGAAAAATGAAAAGTTTTGCAGGATTACAGTGGGTTTCTTCAGTGCTTTAATTGGGGCAAGACCTGGTTGAGTCCTGGGTTTAAGTCCAAGTTTAGACCTTGGTCCAGATCTGATGGAGACACTGGATTTCTTCTCATTTGGTGCTGGTTTATATTGGGTTTAGTCCAGTTGGTTCAGACCATGTTTTTATCTTGCAGTATTTCTTCTTCAGTGGGCTTCTTTAGTCCTGGTTGAGATCCGGTTTAGTCCTTGTTTAGACTCGGTTTAGTCTTGGTCTGGTTCTGATGTAGACAGAGGATTTCTTCTCATGTGGTGCTGGTTTACATTGGGTTTAGTCCAGTTGGTTCAGACCATGTTTTTATCTTGCAGTATTTCTTCTTCAGTGGGCTTCTTTAGTCCTGGTTGAGATCCGGTTTAGTCCTTGTTTAGACTCGGTTTAGTCTTGGTCTGGTTCTGATGTAGACAGAGGATTTCTTCTCATGTGGTGCTGGTTTACATTGGGTTTAGTCCAGTTGGTTCAGACCATGTTTTTATCTTGCAGTATTTCTTCTTCAGTGGGCTTCTTTAGTCCTGGTTGAGATCCGGTTTAGTCCTTGTTTAGACTCGGTTTAGTCTTGGTCTGGTTCTGATGTAGACAGAGGATTTCTTCTCATGTGGTGCTGGTTTACATTGGGTTTAGTCCAGTTGGTCCAGACCTTGTTTAGACCTGGTTTAATCCTGAAATTCGTGGCTTTCAGATTCCCGTTACATGCAACCTTTTAAAACTTGGAAAGATATAATATTTTGTTTTAAATTGTTATCAGATATGGCAACAATCCACATTTTTCATCATCCTGAACTCATTGGATAGTCCCAAGTGGATTCATGTTTTTTGTAACCTACTTTATTATTATTAACTAAATCCTGTGGTAGAAAGTTCATGCTCAAGCTCATTTTTGCCTTAATTTTCATTGCAACCACTTTTATTTTGGGTTTTTGGTTCCAGGTCTTTATAAAAAAGCCATAAAATCCTCAAGGGTGGTCTGGTCTATGGATCCAGGGTCAAAATCAAGGGGTTACACTAACATAATCTTTTTTTTTTTCATTGAATCCGGGTAGAAGGTCCAAGTTTTTTTCTTGTAGTACTTTGAAACACCAAATACATCTTCTGAACTGGTGAAAAATTCTTTGCATTTTAGTTCTCGATCTTTCTAAGACTTGGTTATATCTTGCAGAATTTCTTAGTGGGCTTCTTCAGAGCTTTTGTTGGGATAAGTCCTTGTTTAGTCCTGGGTTTAGTCTTGGTCCTGATCTGATGTCGGCACAGGGTTTCTTCTTATTTGGTTGACGATGGGTTTTATCCAGGTGTTTCAGACCTTGTGATACTTTTCGTGTTGAATAAATCCAGTGGTAGAAAGTCCAAGGTTTCTGCTTTGGTTCTTCAAAATGCCAAATCCATCTTCTGAACTGTGAGAAAATATATCTGAATAACAACTCAGTACGTAAAGTCCAGTTAGACGTGCGCACTCTTGGCGTGATTGGCGGACGGGGCTGCCGGGACGGTGCTGCTTCCGTTTTTGGAGTAGTAGAATCGGTTGTTGTCCTGGTAGGTTCGCGGGTGGGAGTCGGAGGAGCAGCAGGTCAGCATGCAGCCCCCCATCAGGACGAAGATGGTCCCGAGCCAACCGGTGTACAGGGAGAAGCCGAACGCCATCAGGGCCTGCTCCTGGTACGCTCCGATGGGGAACCAGACGGTGGAGATCAGCCCACACGCACCTGTAGACCAAAGGAGGGTTCATGGAATGACCATGTTAAAATGTTACCTCATCAAAAACATATGCAGAGTTGAGTTTTGTTTCATTCGCAGTAAAGAGTAATGCTTTAATATCTGTCTGTCTGCATCTTCCAAGCTCAAAACGCTTTGTTCCACCTTGTGATGTCATGTAATGGTAGTTTTAACATAACCTTTTATCTTTTGTGCAGTAGAGACCAGCAAATCCAGGCATGAAATCATCCATTACTGTATTTTTCGGACTATAAGGCGCATCTAAAATCATTACCGTATTTTTCTGACTAAAGGCGCATCTAAAATCATGACATTTTCTCAAAAATCCATAGTGGCCTTATAATCCAGTGGCCTTATGTATGACCTTTGGTTGTGTTTAACCTCCAACCGATTTTATGTTGTACATTACGGCAATCATTACCGTATTTTTCTGACTAAAGGCGCATCTAAAATCATGACATTTTCTCAAAAATCCATAGTGGCCTTATAATCCAGTGGCCTTATGTATGACCTTTGGTTGTGTTTAACCTCCAACCGATTTTATGTTGTCCACATTACGGCTAATAACGTATTAGTGGGCGAGTCAGGAGGAGTAATATGTTGGCGACATATAGGGCGACTGTGCAACATACCGGTAGTTCTGCCGTGTGCTGTACAAGGACCCAAAATGCACCTGTTAAGAGACAATTCTAGTGACGGTGTGTGGAATGTAAAAACACAGTGGAGCACTTCCTGTATTACTACATGACATCACAAGGTGGAACAAAGTGTTTTCTGTTAGAGAGAAGAACATTGTTCGGGATGTAGTGCAGTATCGGTATCGAACACTTTTGAGCCAGTACATCTAGGCTAGTAAATGACCTGGAACTGATATCCGATCCACCAAAATGCTCGATATCGACACTAGTATACCAATACCAATATCGTATCGGTGGATCTCTAGTATGTAGTGGAACAGTAAGATTGAAAATGTGTTATATTGACAGAGAAGTTGCTCACGGAAAGGTAGAAAAATAAATTTGCAACCTCCATTCAACAGACTCGGCGTTAAACTTCCATTTTACAGTAAGTCTATGAGCGTTGTTGGTACTAGACACAGAGCTATTCCCTGTTTGAATTGGAAAGATCTGTGCTATTAAAGTCAACAGCAGCCCACGGAAAAATAAAGAACTGGACGCAGGTGTTTGGTTTTTCATTCGACCAAAACAGTGGAAAAAGCGGCGTTTATAACACAGTAAAGGGGTCAGCTGAGCGAGTTTCCATGCCGACGGACTTGACCGGCAGGGCGTGGACGGTTTAGGAGGGGGCAGGAATGTGCGGGGGTCTCTGCGCCGGTGCATCTTTGCGAGGGAAGGAAGGCGGCCATTTTGGTACATCCTCACCCGTCAGCTGCTTCTCATTTGGGGTCAGCGGGGGTCAGTGTCATGGGGATCAGGTTGGGGCATGAAATAACAACACCTGTGCTAACACTATCTGCCACTACTACCGGTCTGAAATCAAATATGTCTGGAAGTACACTTTTTTTTTGAAGGATTTAGTAGTAGTAGTAGTAGTAGTAGTTTAGTTGTAGTAATAGGAGAAGGAGGAAAATTTGAATGCTGAACTTAAATAAGGACTAGAACAGAACCAAAGTCCACATCAGGACACTTCTAGGTCTTAATTTGAGTCCAGTTTAGTCCAGTTTTGGCCTAGTCCGGGTTTAGTACTGGTTTAATTTGTTTAGTTACCTCAACTTTGTCCCATTTTTCATTAAAGAAAGGATATGGCACTTGTATGGGGTATTCTTTTTTAACACATAACATATTTAGATCATCATGTTACCTTTTATTCTCTGTAAACTCCATATTAAAATGCTTAATTAGTTTGTTTCAGTTTCGTTTCCCTCTCCCTTTGCACTACTACTGCACATAGCATCAAATTTGTGAAGCTGTATTGCGTTGTTTTGTATCCTGATTCGTATATTTATGAAGAATGTCCATGTAGGCGCGTGAGTTACACTTGTGGGCCGAGCCTTGGACGGACTAGATTATTCAATATCCATGGAAGACGTATGTTCTTGATGAGGGAACGTCATAACATGGTAAGAAATTCCAAAAAGTTGCATCATATCGACTCTTTAAGCATTCAGTGATGGGCGTGGTTGAGTAAAGTTGTTGTAGTAATAGTAGTAGTAGTAGTAGTACTGACCGACTATGAGTATGATGATTCCTCCGATGACGGCGCGCTGGTTCTTGGAGCTCTGGGGTTCGCTGCCGAGGTTGATGCAGGGCAGAGACATGAAGATGATCCCCACGGCGGGCAGACCCAGGATGGACCCGGTGATCATGAGGGCGCGAGTGGTCTGGATGTACGCTGAAAAACACCAATAAGAACAAAATTACAGCCAAATACTCACTTCAGTTGAATCAAACTTGAAGTAGGGCTGCAAAATTAATCGCAATCGAAACTAAATTTGAATGGCTGCAACTGAAGTGCCATAATTTCCCAAAACAACAAAAAAATACTCTTATTCTTAGTCATATTCTGCATAAAAGCACCCAACCCTGTAGTTTAGATCTGTACATTTATGTTCTGAAAATACATGCATGTCATTCTTACATTATTTCAGGTCAAAATGTGAACTTTGAACTGAAACCTATTAATAAATCGCAAATCAAAATGCAATGCTTGTTAAAAAAAGTGTTAGAAATAGTCTTAGATATTGTTACGTATACTATATTATATTGCATTATATGATTACTATCTTTCTTTAAAAATAATAATATTGATAAAATAATGTATTATGAGAGGAAAACACGTCACCTTCCTAAAATAATCGCCTAAGTCAATTTGGCCTAAGTTTACTTTGCCATAATTTCAATTTTGGGGGAAGTTTTTAGTGTTTTTCTGAAAAACCTGAAAAAAATTACGATTATTTTAGGAAGGTGTCCTAAATTTGGTGTTAAATGAAAGTGAAAGTACTTTAAATTAATGTAATTATATATTATTTCGTCCATTATAAACTTTAATAAATGGTCATATTTTGATCTTATGTGCAAATCTGATATTGGTAGTAGTAGTAGTAGTTGTTGTTAGTGTTATTATTTATGGTACTTGAAAACTAAGTATTTGGAGAATCTTACTTTTATTTATTTCTGAGTTGGTTCTTTAATTCCTAAGTCATTTCTTTTCATTTTACTTTCATACTAAGGCGATTAGGCCCAAACTTTCATTCAACCTTTTCGCGCTTGTCTTGTATCCGCTCATTGGTCGCGCGTACCTGGCAGGTCCAGGAGCTGCGTAAGAAAGACGCAGTGGTTGATCCCGGTGGAGATCACGCAGTCCGCCCACGGCCCTTTGGCACCCAGCTCGTCCATCTTCTTACACGTATTAAGTCCGTATTTGCAATTAATCACCCAGTCGTTCGTGGCTGTGGCGATCACGATGCCCAACCAGCCCACCAAACTCAGGAGGAACCCGGTCAGCTGCAGACAGAAGCTCGCCATTGCGCAAAAGTAACCGTGCGTAAAATGTGCGTAAAATGTGCGTAAAATGAAAATACCAAAAAGTTAACTACAATAAATTCCCAGCTCTATAATGGTTCCTTGAGTAAATGTACGCGCTTGTAAGTCCTTCTCCAAAGCTGCAGTTAAAAGAATACAACTTTCTCATCTTCCGCAGCGTTTATAAGGGAAAAGCTGTGAGTAAAAAAAGTGCTTAGATTTGACTTTCGGCCAATCAGAAGCGTTTCTCCAAAGGGACACGGTGATGTAGAAAAAAAATGATGTCTGGGAACGTTTTTATCAGACAAAAGCTCTGCCTCTTTCATCCATGGAGCAAAGTGGATCCGTTAAACTATAGACAAGGGAAATGCTGCCCTCTGCTGGAATAGTAGAAGTAAAGCAAACGAAAAGGTGAGTTATGGTTCTTTTTTAAGTAGAAAAAAATACGAATCACACGCGTAAAAACAGTGATAAAAATAAAAAGATCTTGCTTAGATTTTGACTTTATTGATCCACAAGGGAAATTATTTGGACACAGTAACTCACACATCACAATATAATATAATAATGACAATATAAATGGGAATAAAAAAAAAATAAATCTAAATAAGTAATAAAAAATAGTGTCAAATAAGGCACGGTCATATAAATATAACAAATAAAATATAAAAGACATAACATAAGAACATTGAATGGCTTTTGACCAGTGACTAATTCTGTTTCACGGTTTGATTTTCTCACTTATTGTTGGTTAAATCCACAGTTTTGATATATAAACTAAAAGAGATGAGAGTTTTTGAGGTTTTGGGCTATACAAAAATGTATGGAACTGAACTGAATGTGGTTAAATCCACAGTTTTGATATATAAACTAAAAGAGAGGTTGAGGTTTTGGGCTATACAAAAATTTATGGAACTGAACCGAACAGAATAAAACTTTATTTTTGACTTGCTATAGCCTTGAAAATATTAGGTTTAAATGTAATGAGCATCTATAGAAAAGATAACTATAATAACAGCAGTGGGGTGTTTGTTGCAATTTTGTAAAGTTGCAAAGTTGTAACTGAAAAAGTGCTTGGTCGGTGCATTCCTAAAGTGCAAATAAATAAAAAAAAAAAGGGTGTATATTTCCTGAATTATAGAAACAGGCCTGGCATTTTCGGTCTGGCTCAGTGTCATCGTCACTGAGTCACGAGTTTTTAAGGAGGATCACATTATTTATCTGTGACTCCAGTGTGTGGGGCTTTTAAGGCACACATTTTTGTTGGAAAAAGCAGAAGTTCCCCACCTTGTTCTAAGCAGCTTCCTCTCAATACCTCCTCCACTCCAGTTCCCGAAAATGTTTTGTTTTTCATGCATGTTTTCAACTACTGTGCATTTTTACAACAATCCAGTACTTATGACTCAATGCAATCAGAGTTAAGAGAGCAATGTTGAAACTGATAATGCCACAGATCGACACAATACAAATATTATGGAGTAAAGGTTTTTTTGTGCAAATTTTCAAAATAAGGCTATTAGAAGTTTTTAGGGAAATTCATATTTTCAACAATATTTTAACCTCAACCATGACATTTACTGACAAATTTCAGTTTTGCATTTACAAAATTCACACATAAAACAAGAGCAATCTGAGATTTCTGATCTTCGCCAAGGGATGAAGTGGACACAGAATCCAGATCCGGATCCAGAATCCAAATCTGGATCATCACCAATATTTTACAGAGTCATCCCTGCACCAAGATCTACCTCTGGTGACAATTTCATGAAGATCCGGCCTGTAGTTTCCAAGAAATGTCATTAAGATTGCAGATCCAGATCCAGATTCCAGGTACGGATCTGGATCATCATCAAAATTTAACGGAGTCGTCCTTGGGCGGTAAAAAAAATCATGAAGATCCATCCAGTACGTTCCAAGAAATCCTGTCCACAGATAAATAAATAAAGAAATAAAATAAAGAAATAAATAAACCGGCTCAATCGCATAATCTGCCCCTGGACTTTCTGTGCTCTACAAAGGTAATAAAGTGCACCTTGTTCATGTCCAGTTTTCCCTTTGTACGTACTGTATGTTTTGTAATGTTGTAAACCTTATATTTCTACATGTGTAATGACGATAAAGTTGAATCAAATCAAATCAAACCTTCCTACCCAGATGGACTCGATAGACGTCCACAGTTTTCCTCCTCTGAACGCTGAAGTGTCTTGCTCAAAAAGGTCCGGTAATTAATTGTAACACACTGAGAAAATAATGCTCGTAAATTTCAATGCGTAACTTTTTAGCTTCTTGTCCCCTTGGAGATGTTAGATTTGCACGTGAACCTTATCTAGCATTTATTTTTTAACAGGTAATGATCAGAAATACCTGCATCTTGACCTGGTGGCGTCATCGGCTTAGATTTAAAACTGTGGAACATCTCAAATGAAAAAAGCAGCGTAGTTACACAGCGCTCTGTAATAACTATAACATCTATTCAGTGTAGTCTTATTATATCGCTATAAAGTTAAACAAGCTCCCTCTTTAAACGCATTGTGTCGGTGGCCATAGGTTATTTGCTTGTGGCGTGAGGACCGTGATTTCCCCGACTGACTGAAGAAAGTACATGGTTGATTTGTATTTTCTTTGTCTCCGCACAGACACAAAGCGAGCCCATTAAAAAGTGCTGATTGTTTTGTGTGAGCGCGGAGCCCAGTGGTGCATAACCAGTGCTCAAAGACAGCCAATGGATTCCTTTTTATTGGACTGAATCATTTTCTATCACGCATTGGCATCTCTTTATCAAGCAAAAACAATGTACTTTTGTTACGAGACGGTCCCGCTGTTTAGTTATGCAGTTTCAGTCTTTTCACGTGGGTATCGGCGCTGCTTTTTATGGGTTATAGGGATTTTTATGGGTTTTATGGGTTAAGTAAAGGCTCTTTTGGTGAAATTGTGTTGTGAAAGTGAAGCTAAGACTATTAGAAACATGAGAAGAAGAGATAGAGATAAAGAGAGATAGATATAGAGAATAAGAGAGAGGAAAAGAGGACAAGAAAAAGAAGGAAAGAGACAGAGAGGAAGAGAAAGTTCATCATTTTTCAAGCAGATTTGGAACACTTTTATCTTGCCTATTTTAAAATTACCTTTGCAGCGGTGGTTTCAGGTGAATGAGGCTCTTAAGTTCACGTCTATTCATTGTTTTTCTTTGCTCTTTCCACCCTGGATGCACCAAAACACAAGTTCCTACAGGCCAAATAAAGTTACTGCAGTAAAAAAGGAGGACAGGGATGCACCAGTTCTACTTTTTCACTTCTGGTGTCAACACTTTTGTCATTTACCACATTTTTTTCCACTCATTTACTCACTTTTCTCGCCCCAGTGCAGATATATTGTACAAGCTCCTCTTGAGGTCAGAATAATCAGCCGTGCACTGTCTCCCTCTAATTATAAAGCAGATTTATTGCCCCAGAAGTGCACGGTTAGCATGCTATTTGTTTAGCTTTACAGATTTCACTGTGGCCTCAGAAAGCAGGTGAAAAGCACTTCTAAATTCATCACCGTGAATAATTAAAATGCTCGGAATACAAAAGTAAGTGAGGAAAAGCTCAAAAACAAACTGAAATAAGCCTTGTTATAAATAGAGATCTGCCATGATATCAAATTAAACTGCACAATATAGTTTTAGATGAAAAGAAACAAACAAAAACCATAGACATTGATAATTAACTTGACTTCCAGCTGTCTTATTGATTGCCACTGTAGGACATTAATGACAGTTATTTGTAAAAATCCAAATACTCCTCAAATCCCTTGGACAAAGTCAGAATATCCAGTAAAATCAGTTTATGCTTTTACCTGAGCCACTTTCCTGAGAAAATTAGACCATATTTTTCCTTCTAAGGTATTTTACTTCAGGATATTTGTAGTAAAGCGACTCTTACTACAGTACATTATAATTTAGTGCTTTAGAAATAGACAGATTTTTGTCAATTTTGTACATTTTGACCATCTGTGTCCCAGTAATTTCCCTTTTAGACATTTGTTTAAAGCCACACTACGTAACTTTCTACTGGTGACATGTCATCTGCACAATTCTACAAAGATAGAATCGTCTTTTTTGTGATTTTAATGTCTTTTGTGGTTTGAATGTCTTTCTTTGTGATTTTCTTGTCTTTCTTTGTGATTATAATGTCTTTTTTGTAATTTTAATGTTTTTCTTTGTAATTATAATGTATTTTTTGTGATTTTAATGTTCTTTGTGATTTGAATGTCTTTCTATGTGATTTTAATGACTTTTGTGATTTGAATGTCTTTCTTTGTGATTTTAATGCCTTTAATGTCTTTCTTTGTGATTTTCTTGTCTTTCTTTGTGATTATAATGTCTTTTTTGTAATTTTAATGTTTTTCTTTGTAATTATAATGTATTTTTTGTGATTTTAATGTTCTTTGTGATTTGAATGTCTTTCTATGTGATTTTAATGACTTTTGTGATTTGAATGTCTTTCTTTGTGATTTTTATGTCTTTTTTGTGATTTTAATGTCTTTTTTATGATTTTAATGTGTTTCTTAGTGATTTTAATGTTTTTCTTTGTGATTATGTCTTTTTTGTGATTTTAATGTCCTTTGTGATTTAATGCCATACTGTGGAACATTACAGCCAAAGGAGACAAGCCGGTGGAGGCCATAATCCAGGCCAATTTAGAGTCAGGTTCGTGGAGAGGCAAGACGCAAGTTTTTCCTGTGTTTTCCAGCACAATTTGATAGTTTATGTGTGGCCAACAGGTGGCGGTGTTGCACAGCTCAGGCCTCGCACATCGTCGTTCAGCTGCGTCTCCACAGGACACAGGGAGCCCTTCTTGTCGTCCTTGCTGAATAGAGTTAAGTAAGTCCTCCATCACTCCCAAACAGTCCGGCAACGCAGGAGCAGCATAGCAATCAGTAGATGCACACAGCCCCGAGTATCCCAACGGACGGAGATATGTGAGTGACCCCGAAGTATTCACTCCGTACCCCAGTCTATAAAACACATTCACGGACTGACTGGGCTGATAAGTGGAGCATGTGTGACTGTATATTGTCCAAATCACAGTACTGGAAGAAGTACTCAGATACATACAAATCTACTTAAAGCAAAATAACTGTGTAACTGTGTTTCTATGAATCATTCCCCGGCCTGAAATGTTCCACAGTGTGACATTAAACAGATCCACCTTACATTTATTTAATTAGGTGGTTTATAGCTCTAAAATACGTAGAAAAACAAGCTTTCTTACTATGATGCGGGTTGCGTCTCCGCAGATCTGACCTGTAACTTGGTCCGGTTTAGTGATAAAAAGCTTCTTGAAGTTATAGAACCAGCTTCGACTTTTCTGATTTTTCTTCCTATTGATACTGGAAACAACAAGGAACTGTGAATTTGAGGCATTTTTGTAGTTCCTCTCGACTTGGTCCGGTTTAGTGATAAAAAGCTTCTTGAAGTTATAGAACCAGCTTCGACTTTTCTGATTTTTCTTCCTATTGATACTGGAAACAACAAGGAACTGTGAATTTGAGGCCATTTTTGTAGTTCCTCTCGTCACTTTTTAGGCACTTTTTATCGCCTCTCCGCAGATCTGACCTGTAACTTGGTCTGGTTTGGTCTCCATGAAGACGGAAAGAGTAAAGCACTGACCGACACTTCACCAGAAAAGTTACGCAATGCACCTTTAAGTGTCTGTTTGTTAGTAATGTAAGTATTTCTGAGCTCTAAAACCACCTGTAATTGAATAAATGTAAAGTAGAGCTGTTTAATGTCATATTGGGGAACATTCCAGGCTGAGCAATGACGTATCCATGGAAACAAGCAGGTGACGGAGCCAAATTTCTCCACAAAGACACGAAATAAATGAAAACTTTACAATCGCACAACTATCCCACTCCCGTATTGTCATGCATTTCAGAACGGAAACGCTTTATCTGATGCCCCGTGTTTCTACTTTGTTTTGCCACGAGAAAATCTATATGAGGATCTGGGTGCGATACTCATCTCGGCAATACCTTTCTTTTCGAATTCAGGATAGCTATAATTTGCTTGGAGAGGTGCATTTTTCACTTCAGAGACAACTCTTAAAATCATTACATTTAAACACTACGTTGTACAATTTAACATGTAAAAATGAAGTGAAATGTCTCAGGGGGAATCGAAATATCGTGAAATTGTATCGTCAGAAGTCTCACAATAATATCACAGGCCCTCACGATATATAGGATTTCAACTATCTTTGCTTAAATTAATAGTTTTGGTGATTTTAATGTCTTTCTTTGTGATTTGAATGTCTTTTTTGTGATTTTAATGTCTTTCTTTGTGATTTGAATGTCTTTTTTGTGATTTGAATGTCTTTTTTGTGATTTTAATGTCTTTCTTTGTTATTTTAATGTCTTTTGTGATTTTAACATCCTTCTTTGTGATTTTAATGTCCTTCTTTGTGATTTTAATGTCTTTCTTTGTGATTTTAATGTCGTTTTTGTGATTTTAATGTATTTTTTGTGATATTAATGTATTTTTTGTGATATTAATGTCTTTCTTTGTGATTTTAATGCATTTCTTTGTGATTTTAATGTCTTTTTTGTGATTTTAATGTCTTTCTTTTTCTGTAAAGCACTTTAACTTACTTTGCGTATCGATTGTTGGAAACTACATAGACCATGATCCTTTGTTGTTGTCATAACTGTTATTTAAGCAATTTAAACACTTAATTATTCATATTATAACAGAACCAAAAGCTTTTCAAGGCTCTTTCAAGACTTTTAAAAGGAAAAAGACATATTCACCATTTTGTTAGCCTAAAAATATCACAATAAATATTGAACCGTGAGAAGCATATCATGAAAATATCGTATCAAAAGATTCTGATATCATGAATTTCCCATTGGTTAAAGGGAGTTTTGCTGGAAAACAAAAGTTACATTGAGTTTCTGTGTATCATTTGCAATTTGCTGAGTATTTTTTTAGGATAAACTCATCACAAAGAAGTCCGTCCGCCGAAGTAAATCAATGCCGGTTTCAAACATGAATTCCCAGTAGGAGATATCGAACTGTGCTCAGTGAGTTTGATGAGGGAAGTTTTTCAAAGTTCTTCTGAATCAATTTTTTTGCAGAAGCGTTGTAACGTTTGGGAGGCAAAAGTGAAATTGAAAGCAACAATGGAGATACAAACTGTACAATTATTCTTTAAGCAGATTGTTTTGTCATTTTCTTTTAGTGAAGTTTCTGACATTTATTTATAGATGCATTGTGTAATTTTTCTTGTGGAGAGTCTCCGTCACCTGCTTGTCTCCATGGAGATGTTATTACATTACTTTCAATATTCCAAAGTATGGCATTAAACCTTTCAATCTACATAGAAGTCAAGTCAAGAATGCACGTTCTAAAAGTATTTTAGCGATAAAAACACCCATAATTGAATAAATGTATCTTATATAAGTTTAAAATCATATTGTGGAACATTACAGGCAAACAATAGCATCTCCATGGTAGTGAACCCCTGACCTGAAAAGTTACGCAGTGCATCTTTAATGATTAGAAATTAAAGTCCTTTTTCAAATTTGTTTCAGTTTAGCACAATATTCATTCATGCCTAATCATATTAAATCAACTAACTTTAAAAATTTGAACTGGTGAAGTGTCTTGCTCAACAGTAACAAACTAAAACTAAACTAAAAACACGTTTTTTATCCCCAGACTTTTCAGTAATTTACACTGTAGGATCAAAACACAAATATATTTTATTTAGGATGTCAATAATTACTTTTCAGGCAAAAGTTCCAGTAAGAAAAGTGAGATGTAACTGAAGTGAGGTATTGTGGCTGGTACGACACGTATTTTAAAAAGCCTCCTGGAA
>KN487332.1:5645-19229 GCA_000787155.1 Scartelaos histophorus | reverse complement strand
AAGAGAGAGATTAAGTAAGATAATTTGTGGAAAAGAAAGAAAGAGAGAGAGAGAGAGAGAGAGCGAGAGAGAGGTCAGAGGGAGGAAGGAGAGAGAAAAAGAGAAAGGGAGATGCAGTGAGTGCATATGGGGAAAAGAGAGAGAGATGGGTCAGAGGGAGGAGGGATGGAGAGAGACGAGGAAAGGTGGGAGAGAACGAAAGAGAAAGAGGGAGTGGACAGGGAGAGACGGCGGGTGGAGGGCAAAAGAAAAGCAAAAGAAAAGGGGAGAAAAGAGAGAACGAAGTGGTGAGAAGAGAGGAGCTGGGAGTGGATAGAAAGGGAGAGAGAGAGAGAGGAGGAAAAGAGGAGAGGACAGAGGTCAAAATGAGGTGGTGGAGAGAGAGAAGAGAGAGGAGAACAAAAGAGGGAAGGACGGGTGTAAAAAGAGAGGGGTCGATAAAGAAATGGAGGAAGAGAGTGTGACGGAGGGACTGGTCAGAAGATTAAAAAATGGGTCAGTGGGTAAGTAGGTGAAGAGAGAAGCAAGAGGTCACAGGTAGAGAGAGACAAAGAGAAAAGGAGGTAGAGAGAGAGCGAGTAATATGTAGAGAGGGAGTGGAGGAATTGGTGAGAAAGACAGAAATAAAGAGAGAGTAGTCTGCTCTTTGTCGGCCCGAGGCTTTTGTTTTTCGATAATAATATTACGGAGCAGTTTGCGTAATGTGGAAGTTCCTTTTATTAGATTTATGGACTGTTGGGTTTTCAAAGTGACAGTGATTTTAATCATGTTTACAGTTTTGAGAAGTAAGACGAGTTTTTACTGACAATGTGCATGAGAGGAAAACTGCAAGTGAAATATGAAATACAGACAAATGTTGAAAGTTTCTATATGACCAAGTTACTGGACGTGTTCTGTGTCAATGTGAAACTGTTTGTGTCACATAAACTATTCGGAAATGAATTAGCAGTAATTATACAAAACTTAAAAGGTTAAAAAGAAATCTATTTGGGGTTAAATTACATCATTTTTTCTTATAACGTTGAAATAGCTGCTCTGGAGGGTCAAATGCAGAGACTCATTTCCCCACAGGGACATGAGTGCATCTTGTTTACTGTGTTACTGCAGCTTCCTAATATTTACCACAGAAAAAACTGCAGCAGAAATAAAAGCCGAGTTTTCCTGTGGCCTGAGCAAACTGAGCAGTTCCATATGGAGTAAACAGCCTCAGCCCAGTGAGTTCAGATGACGTCAGGTCATTCAATAGGCAAATACTCTTTATACACATGGGGCCAATTACTGTGAATATTGTTAAATCCTGTTTTTTGATCTAATACAGTGAGTTCTTGTGTCCAGTTAATAATCGCCCTGATTTGTATTGTTGGTTTTGTGCACTTTAAAAAACAAAATGTAAAATAAACAGAACAATTAAACTGTTATATCATCTGCCTTTTTCTAAACAGGAAAGTAACATGCAGAGACACAGAATGGTCAGAAACACTACGGTTAAGCAGGCAACATTACAACTATAATAAGTACATAATTATGTATTTATATATTATTTTACACATATGATTTCATTGTTGTTGCCTGAAATTGTTTTTTAAACATATGGAAATGAGGCGGTTTATGTTTTTGTAAATAATCATGTTGAGCATTAGTGCAGTTATGAGGTACAGTGTTACCACAGGAAAAACTGTCCTCAGGGAGTCTGGCCTCGTCTCATTCTCCAGCCTGATTAGAAATAATCAGGTCAGCTGGAGGTTTTCAGATTGTGACAGTGTCAAACTCCCTGATGAGTTCCCCCTGACACTGTACTGCACTGTACTATACACTGTACTGCACTGTACTGCACTGTACTATACACTGTACTGCACTGTACTGCACTGTACTATACACTGTACTGCACTGTACTATACACTATACACTGTACTATACACTGTACTACACACTGTACTGCACTGTACTTTACTGCACTGTACTATACACTGTACTATACACTGTACTATGCACTGTACTGCACTGTACTGTACTGTACTGCACTGTACTATACACTGTACTATACACTGTACTACGCACTGTACTGTGCACTGTACTGCACACTGTACTATGCACTGTACTATACACTGTACTGCACTGTACATTACAGTACAGTACCGTACAGTGCAGTACAGTGTATAGTACAGTGCCGTACAGTGCAGTACAGTGTATAGTACAGTGCCGTACAGTGCAGTACAGTGTATAGTACAGTGCCGTACAGTGCAGTACAGTGCAGTACAGTGCACTATACTGCACTGTACGGCACTGTACTATACACTGTACTGCACTTTACACTTGTGATGAGAAATTTGAAAAACATAGATCCACAAATGTTGAACCTGATCATTTCATACCACAGATTTCACTACATTTCAATCTGCAGTTTAACGCTGCTGCTTTTAGCTCCAGATGTTGTGATCATCTGAAATCCAACAATTACTGAGGGGTTAAAAGTTTAGTTTTTTGTTTTGAACTCAGCTGGTACATTTGTGAATATTAAACCATAAAAATGTGTTGAGCATTTGGAGTGACTGGAGACAGATGTGCATCTGTTTCTTTAGTCTTTATCGTCACTGATCTTTGACATTCTGGATCTCACTGCTGAGCATCGTGGGTAATGAAGGGTCAGAGGTCAGATTAGTAAAAACAACATTCCTCAGCAGGTTCACGTGATTGTTTGGATTCATTCTGAAACATGCTCCTGAAACAGGCTGTGGACCTCTCCAAGTGGAGCCATTGAAAAATAAGTAACAGTAACGTAACACACACCAAATACACAAGTATTTACACAAATGAATGGATGTTGACCCCATTACACTTTTATTCCATCTTAAATAGATCTTCAAAATATAAATTTGCTTTCAAAATAACAAAGTGATTTATATGGAAATGGGTGATATAATTCATTTAAATAGGTGTGCTTCAAGGCTGTTTTCTTGATTTTTTTATGTTGTTTCACTAGAGTTGTGTTTTGTTTCATTCACACGTTTGGAAACAAAATTATAACACGTCTTAAAGCTCATAAGACAATTTTGCATAATATAGGACTTTTAAGAAATGAATATCTTTGTAAAGAAACACGCAAGATAAGGGCACGTTCACACTTTGGTCCTTTGGCCCAGTTTAGTCCTGAGGAATTTGGTTTGGTCCTGGTCTAGTCCTGGTTTAGTCCCAATTTTGTGGTGTAAGTGGAAGTGTGAACACAGCATCAGTAAGAAGTGTGTAAAAGAGACACTGGTGAGGTTAGTTTTGTGCCAACAGCCGTGACAAAGACCGATGAAGAGGAGATATGGATTTACTGGAGCGAATATTTAGCTATAATAACAGTTTTTGGTGTAATTTGTTGTACGTAAACTAAACACAAGATTAAATACACACAACAAATGGGTGGTGCTCTGATGGGATGATGAAATTTAAATAAGGATAGAATTTTAAATAATGTACAAAAGATGGTTTTCCAAAGGATTAAAATCACTAAACTAAGTCATATGTAAAGACGCAGCACAAATACACAAATGTTCAAATTATTTGATCCCAATAAGATGTAATTTACTCACAATGGGAAGAGCAAATCTAACCTAAATTACGTTAATTTCTAATCTATGTTATATTATTTCCTCATCAAAAGCAGGTGTAGTTTCATTCACACATATTTAACAAAAAAAACTGCATATTTTAAGTTAAACAGCTGCAAAAAAGAGCAACAAATCATCAAAAAGCGTTTCAGAGAACACACCACTCATCAACTAAAGTTTAAAGGTTGAATTCGCCTTGTGGAGAGCAAAACAAAGACCTGAGGCTCTACAAAAATCTTTTTACGTTTGTCTCTGAGGACTGTGGCGATAGAAGACAATAATTTTTCTAGCAGTTTTCTACAAGATTAAAATGGAAATATCTCTCTGAATCTGTGAGCCAAGATATGGGACTTGTATAATCATGATTTTAAAAGTCGTTTTAAATGTTTCTAAGTTTAAGACAATGTTCAAGGATAAAATAATGAAGGATTATGGACTAAGGAAAATGTTTAAAATGAATAAAAACAAGAGAGATATTGTAACATACGTACAGCTCTGGAAAAAAATAAGACCACTGCACTATCCCCCCCAACACAGTCCCAGTTCATTCTGCTTCATGAGGGGCTGCTGAGGTGATCACATGAACCAAATCTTATTTAAGGAGGAAAAGTATAAAAACCGCTGCTGTGTTCATGAAGGCTGCAATGTGGCTTACTCCACCTAATGATTCCTGAATTCTTCCTGAAGTTATTTAGTCGTTTTAAAGTTAATATGATCTTTTCTTTGCGTTATTTGAGTTCTGAAAACATTTGTACTTTGATTACAACTTTATTTTGACCATTTGTCATTTTCTGCAAATAAATGCTCTAAATGACAATGTTTTTATTTAGCATTTGAGAGAAATGTCAGTAGTTTATAGAATGAAACAAACAGAGCTGTGTGGCTCATTGGTGACTTGGTGTTTTTTGAGGTGTGGACTGATTGACTTTTTTTCCTCTGTGAAAGAAGCAGGTTTATAAGATTTATCTTCTGTTCAGAAATGTCAGTAGTTTATAGAATGAAACAAACAGAGCTGTGTGGCTCATTGGTGACTTGGTGTTTTTTGAGGTGGGGACTGATTGACTTTTTCCTCTGAAAGAATCAGGTTTATAAGATTTATCTTCAGTTAATTTTGTTCATGCAGCAAAGACAAAAAAAAAAATATGGTTGGAATATAAATCATGTTAACTGACAGATTTTGTTGTTTGCTGAAGTTGATGCCAACAATATAACAGCATGAATGAAACGCTCTGTTCCACCTTGTGATGTCATGCGTCATGTGCTTCTCATCACCAGGGAATGAGATACAAAGTACCAGAGCTGAGTGTTATTTTAGAGCTAAAGCAGCATCTAAACTCAAAATTTCAGTAGCTGCAGGCGTATAATTTTATAGCAAGAGGTTTCACTTTTGTCAAGCAAGAAATCTGAAATTCTAGCCATATTATAATTAGCTAATGAAACAGTTCTAGGGGTATTTCAGTGAATTAAGGAAAGTAGATCTAAATGTTGCCAAGTTGCACAGCTCTTTATGGAAAAAACAAAACTCAAACTCAGACGTTTTCTCACAAACCGAGGACTTTTATTCCACCACTGGCAGAAGACTCACTCCTTCACCATCGTACACAAGAACAGAACAGGGAATTCAGCGTCGATAAAAAAACAAAGTTGGTCACCATTTTGAATCTTTGAGTGGGACCTTTGCTCAGGCTTCACATGGGGTCAGCAGTACTCATGGTTTCTACAGTTTCTGGTATTTGAACGTGGACGGGTCAGTCGAACGGGGGCGGGGCTTACTCCTTGGCCGCCATGTGGGCCATCAGGTCAATGACGCGGTTGCTGTAGCCGAACTCATTGTCGTACCTGTCAAGACATGAAGGAAAAGCTCGTGAGAAGAACAGAAATAACAGACAGGGGGGGTTTTATTGTTGAAGGTCCAATAGTTTATGAATTATACTTTAATTTAGGACCATTTCTCTGTCAGTAAAGGCTTGTAGTTTGTAGAAGAGCCCAGATTTTGGACTGGCTGGGTTCCCATGCTTCTTGAGGACACTGGATAAGACCATCAGCTTCCTGGAGACTGATCCTAACCTTAACCACAGTCCTGGTGCTTCCAAAGCTTAACCCTAATAATCCCCAAACTCCTTTAAAGGATTTATGTCATAAGGAACTCATTTTTGTCCCAATAAGGAAGACAGGTCTGACAATTTCATGAACCCTTCTGTCTCCCTGTTCTTCTGCAGTTTCACACTTCACTGGAATAGAATAAAACCGTAGCAGCCGCTCACTACAAGCCTCAAGTCTAACCAAAAGGAATGGGCAGAAAAAAAAGTGTCTGGGTTTAAGTATAAAGCTGCATTAAATGGAAAATGAGTTCACTACTTCACCAAAACATCAGATAACAATCCTATTTTATAAACACTGTCCAGACCTAATCCTTCCTTCTCCAGAGTTTGGGTTTTGTCACCATCATTCGCCTAGATCGTACATTTTCTGTGTTGTTCAAAAGGTTTTCATGAGTTTTACGTCGTGTTATAATGTTGTGACGTCATCAAAAACCAGGACTTGTGTTTCGTTTCAATGACACATTTGAGTAACACTTTAATATTTGTCTGTCTTCTGTTATTACGCTACTTTTATTTCTTCATACTTTCTCATAAGTTATGTTTTCTTTGCATAAAAATGATGTGTACATATGTTTGAATTACACATCTACATCCGTTTACACATGAATAAAAATGTATGAAACCGAATATTGGTCTGTTTAAATCTCTAAATCGAAATATTCTGTTCCACCTTGTGTCGTCATGAAGAGGTATTTAAGTTAGCAGCTACTTTTTATCTTTTGATCAGCAGAAATGGGCAATTCCAGGTCTGAAATTCGTGCTCTTCCTGTATTACCACAAGACATCACAAGGTGGTGCAGAGGTTGAGAGAAGAACTCTTAAATAGAGCCTAAATATGCAGGTTTTGGGTGTTAAACTTGTGTGAATAAAAGAAAAAAACACAATCTCTGGTTATGCTGATGAGGAAACAACATTGTAACAGATTAGAAAGTATAAAATGGGTCTTTTAGGTTCCTGCGCTCTGGTTAAAGACACGTACCATGTGACCAGCTTGACAAAGTGGTCGTTCAGGGCAATGCCAGCACCAGCGTCAAAGATGGAGGAGTGAGTGTCACCGTTGAAGTCTGTGGACACAACCTAGAAAAGACAAAGGGAAAATTACGCTCAATTCTTTAATTTAGTAAAAATGCACTGCGAAAAAAATAGCCTTTTCCTATTTCAAGCATCATGGGTTTATGCACTCATTTGATTTTACAATTTAACTTCATGACCAATTTTTATTCAAATTGGACTTTTTTTTTAACCTAGTCATAAAAAATGCATAAATTTAGACCTACAAACCAAATCTAAAATTAGTCAAAACTACTCAAAAATGTATTGCGATTTCGAGTGGACATTTTTACAGTCTGTTTTTGATTGAACATAAATGTTTAAATGGACACACCTGGTCTTCTGTGTATCCCAGGACGCCCTTCAGAGGACCGTTGGCAGCGTCTTTCACCACCTTCTTGATGTCCTCATACTTGGCCTGTACAAATTATCCAGGTTAATCTCATTCTTTTGGTCGTATATTAAACTTATAAACTAAACTTATAAACTGGACACTCACAGGCTTCTCCAGACGCACTGTCAGGTCAACCACAGACACGTTGGGTGTGGGCACACGGAAGGCCATGCCGGTCAGTTTTCTGTGGCCAAAACACATTATTACTACAATAGTCATCGTCAACTTGAATCATTTTGTACAGTGAGTCTTTATCACTGACCCGTTGAGCTCGGGGATGACTTTGCCCACAGCCTTGGCTGCTCCGGTGGAGGCGGGAATGATGTTCTGGCTGGCACCACGTCCGTCTCTCCACAGTTTTCCAGAAGGTCCATCCACAGTCTTCTGAGTGGCTGTGATGGCGTGAACTGTGCTCTGTGTGACAAATACAAATCACCACATTTACTTCTCCTGCAGAATCAGAAAACGCATGCCTATAGTTTATCAGTGGTGATTTTTTTTTTCCCCCTAGACTTCAAAAAGTGAACATCTATCCTTACTTCAAAATGACTCAGATCAGATTAATACAGATCTGTACAAATCTTGCTGGCAGGTCACCTGCATGATTCCACAGAAATGTAAAGATAAACCATACTTCAAACATACTCCATGGAGATGGATAGTTTATGCTGCACTGTGGAATATTAAAGCCAAAGGAAAACAACATTTCCATAGACATAAGCAGGAATAGGCCTTGATCCAGACCCAAAATCAGCTTTGTATAAATGCATGTCCACTCAGCACTCAGACAAATGCATATTTTTCTGCATTTTTCAGTGCAATATAAATAAAACTTGCCTTTGGACTTTAATATATAAATGTTAGTTACTTATAAATTAGGTACCACACAATGTATGCATGATTTTGCATGATTAGATTCTTACCATCAGACCCTCAATGATGCCGAAGTTGTCGTTGATGACTTTGGCGAGAGGAGCCAGGCAGTTTGTGGTGCAGGAAGCGTTGCTGGAAAAAAAAAAAAGCAGAACTTAGTAATTTGCTTTTTAGATGCACTGATGTGAAACGGCATTTTCTGACAGTGAGGTCAGTATATCAGTATACTGCACTCAAAATATTTTACCTTTCAAATGGTCAAAAGTATGAATGAGCCAATGGCGATAATGCACCATTTGTTTTAAGTTGTTAATTGCTATGGCAACAGTGTTCAATTTTCATCTAAGCCATTGTTATTGGTAATAAAACTTGCAGGTCAAATTATTCTGGACAGTGCTGCTCTTTAGCTGATGCTACATTGGTTTAGGAGTCGCTGTGTGAGTGTTTTTGATGTGGTTTATAGATTTTTCACAGCTCTGGTGAAAAGTCCTGCCTCTGTCCTCTCACCTGACGACCTGCAGGGACTTGTCGTACTTGTCGTGGTTGACGCCCATCACAAACATGGGTGCATCTGCGCTGGGGGCAGAGATGATCACCCTCTTGGCACCGCCCTTCAGATGAGCCTGACATCAGAGAAAAAGACATTTAAAAACCGCTGCTCATCATCATAAGAATCATAAGATTCAACATTGCCAATAGTTTTAGGATGGAGCTGGAGGCCGGGTCAGAATGATGGGAGAAAGATTTGTTGACCTGGTTTACAATTAATATCTACCATTACTGGGCCTATCCACAAAAAGTGTCAGAAATCTCAACATCACAACGAAAGTGGAATCAGTTTCACAATAGCTTCAGAAAGTAGTACAGTGAACCCCTAAATAAGATGGCGTTAGTTTATTTTGTCCTTAAGCCTTAGGAATAATATGGCAGGTTTATGGGCCAAATATTTGACTATAGAGTTCAACATTTTTAGTCATAAGTTTGGACAATCCTTCTGAAAACTGAACCTGCCGTACAGCACCAACATTCTGAAGTCATGTAGACATATTTACAGTACATTGTGTCTGGCAGTGCATTGTGGGTACGTACAGAGGCCTTCTCGATGGTGGTGAACACACCGGTGGACTCCACCACGTAGTCGGCTCCAGCCTCACCCCATTTGATGTTGGCGGGGTCCCTCCTGCAAAAAGTGAAGCAAATTTTATGTACAGTCCAAGGATGAAAAATGTTTTTTTTTCCTTTATTGAAAAGTTAAGTCCATCAAGTAAATTAAATCTTTAAAAAAGTGCTAACGGGTCAACACTACTCAAAATTACTTAAATTAAGAAACTGAATCTTATTCCAAGTAACCATGATATTCTCTTTTTGCTGCAGATGCTCAAAAAACATGACAGGTTTGATGAGGCGAGTCCACTCACCAGAAGAATGAATCTTTTTCTGTTAAGTTTTAAGCAACTCGTAGGACACAATTTCTACAGAAAAAAGTGGCAGCCAAAGACAAAGTGCAGCAGTAGAACAGTGGACTTACTCGTGGAAGACGGAGATCTTCTGTCCATCGATGACCAGCTTGTCGCCCTCAGCCTTGACCTCGCCCTTGAAGCGGCTGTGGGTGGAGTCATACTTGAACATGTAGACCTTAAAAAAATCAAAATGTGATATTAAAAACTGTACTTGGTTTAAAAGGACATATGTCAAAATGACTTTGATGAGTCTTGCCCATGTTAGAACTCTGCTCCTCATGAGCTCACTCAGCTCAATTTCAATTGATTCATGAATGTTTGAGTAATCTGTAATCTGTATTGTCCTGTATTTCAGACCTGAGCGCTCAGTTTTCACCTACCCCCCCCGTCTGTGACCACTGAACTGTGATGTGATTATTCAAAAAATGTAAACTAGCAATTTCTCAACAGTAAAAACGTGTAGATTAAAAGTCTGCTTGCTACTGTGGTTTGCATAAGTTTTGAACAGGAAGTCAGTTCCACACATTTGTTACCAGCGAGTTTTAGATCAATGTTATGGTTTATAAATGAACAAAATAGGAAATTAAGTAAGTAAATTTAGTATTAGTTAAAATAATATAGTACAAAGTTCTATTCTTCCGAATGATCTGAGCTCACCATGTACTCCAGGTCGATGAAGGGGTCGTTAATGGCCACAATCTCGACCTTCTTGGAGTGGAAGGCAGCGCGGGTCACCAGACGACCGATGCGGCCGAATCTGAGAATAATGACAAGTGCTGTTACACAAATGTATCACTAGAGGGAGCAAAATACACACACAAATGGCTATTCCCATAGGACTTGGTATATGTGAAGCCAAGAGTTATAAATACACATTAGAGCCAGGGCTGTTCCCTGGACACTGTCGCTGGTCTGTTCCAGAAGATAAAGCCAACTACAGTTTTAGCTTTGCACAGTATGGTGCTGTAACGGTTTTGTGAATGATTTGTGATAAAATCTGAAGTTATGTTTAAATGGATGTCTGGACTATCTGAGAAAAAGCTAACTAGACATATGGTTTACAGTATGGTTTACGCAATTTATGTTTAAATAGTGAGATTCAAAGTTCACATTTCAGCCACAGTCAGCAGCACGAACAGACAAGACTGAAATATGAACTAATAGAAGAGGGAAAAAACTAAAGGATTAGTTAAAGGGTTTCATACAGAATGAGACTTGGTATTTGTTGTTTTTAGAGAAAAATCTTGCATAAATAATTGCAGACTTTATGATTTGCCATATTATATGACATTTCAAGTTTAGATTAGCAATTTAGATTCGATTGTGATTGATCACCCTATTAAATTATATTATACAAAAGATCTTTGTTAGGTGGACTCTGCATAAAATTCAACTGGCTAAAGTAATTGGAGCTCAGTATGTTTGGAGCAAAGTATTTAGCTAGAGAGTATTTTTCTTTGTTACACGTTACATTGTGGTCCAAAGAAAAAAAATATCAGATTAAGGACTTTTCCTGAAGTATAATTTTATTTTTTTTTGTTTAAGTTTTGGAAATTGGCCACCTGAGTGTGCAATTTTCAAAGCTGCTGTACATAACTTTTTACTTTTTTAGAGATAAAAGTAATGTATAAAAAAGTCAAAACAAATAATGAGTCATCTTTTTATGTTTTTATCCAACTTGATGGTGAAGAGGAAGCTTCTAGAGGGTGTGCTCTGCTAAAGGGCACATGGGCGCATGTTCATTTCATGAGAGGCCTTGGTAACAGTCAGATGGCCAGTTCCAAATTTGCCCCCGTGACATTCACTCGTATTGTTTGGCTTATGTGCTACTTAAAGGGCACGCATTTTAAAGCTGGTCTTTTCTGTAACTGGATCTGAGCTGCAGACGAGAGCTAAAGGCCAAAGTTCAGGGGGAGGATCCATTAGGGGCGTTGCATTCTGGACATTCAGACACTGTCCCGGGCGACCTGGAGGCTAAAGTCGATTTTAACCTGTGATGAATACTTTGGTGACGCCATAATCAAGGTTACTTTTTAACCCGGGTTTCCTCTAACGCAATTCCTGAATTACAGAGGGGGTTACCTACAAAATCATTAAAGTCAAAAGCCTCGGCAACTCTGAGAATAAAAACGCTCCGATTTTGATCTGCTAATGAGGCTAAATGTTATGTTGTATTATTTATGTCCTATTTTTTTATTATTGTTCTTCTTTTCTTTAGTTCAATCTTCTGAGTCTTCAGTCATCTTCAAAAGTACAATAGAAATAAAATGTACTGTTATGAAACCACTTACAAAAGGAGAAAGTGTGTGGACTCTGACTCTATGACATGATTGTGATTGCAAATTTCATATTGCAAGAATTTAAATAAACTTCTAGTGTGCCCCGTCTGCCAGAGTTGTTCAAGATTATAATAAATATTTGCATATATTACACAAAATGTTGCACTTGGTTTTCAGTTTAAGAGTAGTTGGGCTTTGTTTAGTCTTGGATAAATCTTTTGCCAGTTTGCCCAATAACTGCATTTGCACTTTCTTTATTTCAACTGAACTTTGTAAAGAGCGAATATTGAAAAGCTGCAGTATAATCGTCATTTTAATACTGTACTTTTGTATCATATGGTGCAGACATGTAGTGGATCTGCCCCTGTGCCTTCCTGAACCACTGCCCACATTGTTATCGGCTCAAAGTTCAAAGTTCAAAATGTGTCTGTCAACATGTTTGCGTCAGACAACTGCAAGAAATCTCACTGCAGTTCTCAAGGTTAAAATATAAACTTAACAGGGGCATTCGCTTTGAAGACTTTTATAAGCTCATTGGGTTTGTTTCGTTTGAGATAAAAAGTATGACTCAAACGCTCTACTAATCATTCAAAAAGGCATCTGTGAAGGTTGAATCATTTGAAAGGTTTTTGGACACTGGCTCTGCAGACAGACTAAGCTTAATGTGAGTATTTATAATCCAAGTGTCCATTCAGCAGTGGAGTCTACAGTTACAGTTCTATGTGTGGCCCTTACCCATTGATGCCAACTTTCACCATTTTGCCTGAGTGGGTCAAGTCCTCTGAAAGCAAGAGAGAAAAACACAAAAGTCATTCATTTTGTAGAGTTAATGTGCAACTCCTTTTTAACTTGCAGATTAATTACATGGGAACTTTTCTATTTATCGTCTTAGATATGCAAAATAAGTCAATAAAAAGTTGCTCAACAAGATTACGCATGCAGTTTGCGTGTTTAGTTTGCATTAAACCCGCAGTAAAGCCGTGCAAGGTGCAGTTTTTACCGTTTGTGAGGTGCGTCTGTCTTGTGTCTCCGGGTGAGTGGGGGCGAACACGGTTTAGCGGTGACTTTTTATGTTTGACCTGAGCGTAAGGCCACGCCCCCAGGCCACGCCCCCAGGCCAGGCGCACGCTACGTCCTGCCACGCCCCCTTTGAATGTCAAGGTCGAAACTGCACAGAAAAGCTCCACAAAACCTGCAACTACATTATACAAGAAAGAATGATCATGTCCATCTATTTAAGTTATGTGTGCAAATAGTATTTTTAAGAGTTTGTGCAGCTAATTTTTAATATTTGGACACTTGTTGGATATTTAATAGAGTTAATTGAAAAATGAGATTCATTATGACCTTTGTAAATAGTCAGGAGGGGAAGGTTAGAGAAGGGGAGGGGTTAAAACAGTGGGTGGGAGGGAGAGTGAGGACGGGGCATGGAGGAAGGAGAGGAAGAGCGAAAAAGGAGGGAGAAATGAAAAGAAACAGTGGAAAAATAAAGAGAGGCAGGGGTAGAAGAAGAGAGGAGGAGGAAAGCATTCTTATCTGACAT
The DNA here is from genome assembly GCA_000787155.1 of Scartelaos histophorus. Taxonomy (NCBI): domain Eukaryota; kingdom Metazoa; phylum Chordata; class Actinopteri; order Gobiiformes; family Gobiidae; genus Scartelaos; species Scartelaos histophorus. The sequence goes on along the minus strand of KN487332.1, from coordinate 5,935 downwards.
TAAGAAGGTTCTGGGTTTGATTCCTGTGCTTTGTGTGTGGAGTTTGCATGTTTCTCCTTGTGTCTGTTTGGGTTTTCCTCAACAATAAGTCAATAAATTCTTCAGCTAAAGTGATTGTGACCAAGACTAACTCAAGATTTGGGCTGGTGCTGAGTCTAATGCAGAGAACACATTTTTCTATTGGGACATTAAAGCGTAACTTAACCTTTAGTGGGAAATAGATAAATAGATAGAAGAAGAATTAGGGATGGGAGGAAATAGAGAAAGTGATAGAGAAAGTGCACAGAGGG
>JACN01081063.1:0-14570 GCA_000787155.1 Scartelaos histophorus | reverse complement strand
TTATTATTATTATTATTATTAATTCCAATTAAAATGTTTCCTCCAAGTAACAGCTGCAGCTACAAACAGCTTAGTCTGAATAATTGTTGTAAATAATATAACGCTAACACTATGATATATTCTGGAACAACAAAAGTAATTACATAAATTGTTACATACATTTATATATCAGCTAAACCAGTGCACAGTGCAGTTATTATTATTTTTCTGATACTCAATCCACTGTATTGTTGCGTTCCTACATTAAACACAACTTGAGTACATGGTTTTGTTTGTGCAAAGGTCTGGGCATTAGTTTGTTAGTTAGAGTTTGTTTGGAAACTTCACAGGCTTCTCTGAGTGACAGACACATGAGAGGCAGAGAGGAGAAAGGACCAGGAAATAAAATACTCATGGATTGTCACCAGAAATGCACCCAGATGTATCAGAGAGAGAGATTACAACACACTATTATTTATAGAAGAAAGAGTCAAAGGTCTTTTAACACTGATGATATTGTATCATTGTATCATCATTTTCTTACATTTTTCTAATAAAGTATTTTTCTGCATTTATTTTTTGCCAATACAGCTTTAGTTGTAACTGTAAAATTCAACTTCCTAAAAAGCAGTTTATTCATTTAAGATGACTTTGATATAATACGGTGTATTTGTTCTTTTTACAGTGTTCCACACTGGGCTGGGTGCACATGCACTAAAGGTGCATTTGAGCTCCAGGCTTATCGTCTTCTTTACTTCTTCCAGCATCACTATTGGAGAGGGATCTAAAACTCAGCTATGGCCCGGAGGAAACTGTGTCTAGATTGAATTTCAAATCGATGTTACACAAGTTGTCTTCAGCTTCAGCTATTTCCAACACAGAGCCAGTGCCAAGAGGGAGAGACTCGCTATCAGCTGTGGGTGGGAAGGGACTTATAAAAATGCTACTGTTCTAACATCGCTGTGACTTGTAAAAGGGGTTTACAAGTTACTACATATTAAACTGGGTAACAAGTGAGCTAGTTTGGAATTTATATATGGCAACATTGGTTGCCACAATAGGATTTTTCAAAGAATTAAGTGTAAATGTGTAGGTTGTTTGATATTCACAGGAATGTATAAAACAAATCAACTGTTTTCAGAATCCACCAGGAAAAAACACTCAGTAACCTGGCAGTTCAATAAAAGAGTCATTTACCCCCAGACTGTCGAAGTGGACTAAGGGAGTGTCAAATGAAGCTCATGAGGCCTGCAGTTGCAGGGGTGATACAAGCTCCATATTAGGAATGGGAATTTAATAACAAATAAAAACACCAGAATCGTGTTAATACAAAGAATTTCAGACCAAAATGAGGATGGCTCGCAGCAGCAGTTACAGAAAAAAGGAGTCAATACATGAACACTTCTTATTTGGAATAAGGTGTCTAGTGGCTTAGCTATGTCCATTTATATATTTATATATATTCTATTTTATTGCACATTGAATGTACTGTAAGATGAAAAACAAAGTGCTTATATATTTTCATTCTGTACATTTAACACTACACTGCATCTTTTTTTATGTCAGCTACCTGCAATTTTTCCAACATTTATGAGTTTTTTTATATCAGACTTTATACTTGATAATTTGCATATCTCCAAAACAGTAATAGTGATAGTAATTTGCAGATACTTCTAGCAGCACACACACTGTACTGGCCAACTACTGCAATTAGTCTTTCCCACTCCCATTAGCCATAGTTCAGCTGGCATTTTGCTTTATGGCTTGTCTTGTCTTTGAGGAGGCCATGTGTCTGTGGGCTGGGCCACTATCTGAGACCAGCAGACTCAGTGCTGCCCCTGGAGCCACAGGACACAGGCCTCACAAGTATAAACAGCATATGAGTGATTTGAAATGCTTCATCTGAGAGGAAAAGGGGAAATGGGGTTGAACGATGGAATATGGACAGATGGCACAATTTTGGAAGAAATTAAATTGTGATTAAAATGTTTGTTTAAAAAGTGGGATTCTGAGTAGATTGCACATTGTAAACCATTCCAGGAGCGTGAGCAAAGACTGAAATATGAACTGCTTTTTTAAATAAATACATATTTTCTAACTAATTATGGCCTTTGTGATTTAATCATTGTAGCAACTCAATTTGATTTGATCTCAATATTATATATACAGTATATAATATAGTAGCCACAGTTACAGGCTTAATGTTACAGACAAGGCTATGACTTAAATATACATATTTATACATACTTGACATTGACACTGTACCTCTAAACTATCAAAGGTGGAGGTGAAGAGAAGTGCTATGATGACATTTTTTGTTTGATTGTCAAAATGCAATTTTTCCTGCTTTAGCTAAATCTCTCTGGGCCCATCTATAAAAATAAACCATATCTTCTGTCACACAATTGAGCAAATAAAAAAATAAATCAATAATATCAGTTTTTGGCTATAGTTTTGTTCAGGTGGACCAAACATGAAGGAACATGGCGGCAAAGCTCCAGTGTGGCCTTATGAGACTTTCACAAGACTTTGCTTCTGTAATAATCCCTCCTGCTCATGGCTTTAGCTTGTTTGGTACATTTATTCTGTTAGTCAAAGGTATTTTGTTGTCACCTATAAGCTTTTAAAGGCACACAGCTTGTACATTAAGTGGATTAAGTTGTCAAAGTCTTAATTGCATTTTTTTCATATAAAAGGCGTGTGATAGGCTTAAAGGAAACACAAATGCTGTATGTGAAATCCTACAAAAAGAGGCTTTTCGTGGCAAACTATCAACACTCAAACACACGTCTAGCAGCAGCTCTCAAACTTAAACTTCTGAACACAGCGAGAGTAACTCCACATCTAAAAAAGAAAAAACAATTCCACCGACTAATGGTCAAGATAGATGCCACATTTCTCCACATTTCTGTTCAGGCAGTTCACACATTTTGCAAATTGAAGAACTGGAGAATCACGAATCATCCAAAAAATATTCGTGGGAGAAAAAAAAAAACACCTGTCATTGAAATGTATTTGAGATTTGACAGCTCAACTGCGCGCAGACAATCCAGCGTGAAAGATTCTCCGAGAATGTCAAATGTTTCAGAGCGTCGGGTTCCTGTTTCACACAGTTCTGCTCGACTTATAGGCTGAAATATATGCAAAAGACGCAATAAAAGAAAGGTAAGGAAACTTCTCTAAAAATAATGCACGAGATGATATGGTTTTATGCAGTTAACAAAATGATGAGACTTTGGGGAATATCTTAGTCTCCTGTGACTGTGAATGAGGACGGCTCTCCACAGATCTGTTTCATCACACCATGTCTTAACAGCAACATTAGCTTAGTGTGTGTGTGTGTGTGCATATGTGTCTGAATAGTAAGAATGGATGCTGTAAAATAAATAATAAAATAGGAGTAGTCTAAATAAGAAGAGGAGGGATGCATGGTTTCTAGGGCACTGAAAGAAAGTGAAGTTTTTGGGTTAAAATATTAATATGAATTGGAAAGGACTGAAACACTAAAGCTAATACATTACTTTAAAGCCTGGTTAAAATAGCAACATTTTGTCTCCACAAGAAGATTTTAGATCGTTTTTCCGTATATTACTTTTCCTTTATTAATTATTCAGATTTAGTTTTTATGTGGAAACTGTTTAATTTATATTTTTTGAATTAAATAGCCTATATAAGCTATTTTCTGATCTTTGTTATAATGGTTCCTCATCATCACAAACACATCTGGAGAGTTGAGTTTTGTTCACACATATTTAACATACAATTTTTTTTTTTATTTAGATGATTTCAGACCTGGAATCTCTACTGAACTAAAGGTAAAAGCTGTTTTTACCTACGTCTACATGGAAGAAAGTATTTTGAACTTTGGAGACGCAGACAGACTAATAAAAGCTCATTTAAACATAATGTGAATGAAATAAAACACAACTCCAGGTAAGGTTTTGATGAAGTAACAAGATTCAGTAACATTCTATGGCTTAAATATATGGCTTGTTATCTTAAAGACATCTTCATGCATGCCCCCCAAAAATAATTCTGCATTTCATTATCACTAAACAGTTGCTAAACGACACAAATGATGCCAAATCCTAGACGCACGACTTTTGGCCAAATCTCCCGACACGATCTGAGAAGTCTGGGCCAGCGCGCTGAGAGATGGGCCTGATCTTTGCCCACGTCCGCTTAATTGGATTGGGGAGGATGCATTTTGGACCGTCCTTATCACGAGTCCGTCTGGAGCTGAATATCTCCGTGTGTCGTAGCTTAAATAATCCCATTAGCTCGACCTGGAGATAAGAAAATGCCACACACACAAACGCACGCTTGCTTTCCTCACGAACAAACAAAAAAGTCTAAAATTATGCTACAACTACAAACTGAAGTTGCAAAAAGAAATACTGCGAAATAAATACTTTTGCAATGCCTTTCAAGGGGAGAACTTTTGATTTACTTTATCCATTACATTTTTGATTATATTTTATTCTATGCTTTGGTATGTACGGTCATTCTAAACATTTTCTTTGTATTAATTTGAATGAATAAACTACAAAAAGTAACACATGTACCAAAAACTGTTAGTCAGACTTCGAACTGCATGACATTTATGAGACAAATAGAAAACATTGCTCTTTTAATGCATTTAAACATGGCCTCAGTACACAGAAATAAACTTAAAAGGTAATGGTAAAGGTAAATGGTTGTCTGTCACCTGCTTGTTTCTATGGATACGTCATTGCTTTGCTTGAAATGTTCCACAGTTGGACATAAACAGTTGTACTTTACATTTATTCAATTACAGGTGGTTTTATAGCTCATCAATTCCTAGAAAAACATCCACTGTGAGCAAGGCTGCCTCTCCACAGATCTGACCTGTAACTTGGTTTGGTTTGTTGTTCATGAAGATAGAAACATTCCAGACATTCTAAAGGAACAACATCACCACGGAGAAAAGGATTGGATGGACCTTCCACCAGAAAAGTTACACAATGCACCTTTAAGATAAACTACCATATCAGTTTTACCCACTTTGGTACATTTGCTTATTCCAAAACTTAAATAAAATAATGCTCATCTCTAACCTTGCGTCCTTGAACTACAGTAACTCATCTGCACATCAGGACATCATCTGATCCCCACATGCTTCTTCTGTGGACCACCTCATCAAAATACACACTATGTTTGATATACACGTCTATTTGAAAGACAAAAAGTATAAGCAAACCGACTGCCTGTGATAACACAAGATGAAATCAAGAGCAGTTTGAATTGCTCCAGTGACCATTTTGATGTTTGTGGTCACCAGGATTTTTAAGCTTTTGTATCACAAACAAAACTGCCCTCAGAAGCAACAACATGTATAACAACAACAAGACAAAATTAGCTTTGCACAGGCATTGTTAGTGTCTGTGAAAAGTGCATTAAGGTCACCACAAGCCAGAGTATTCCAAACTTGGCAGAGCTCTCCACGTGTCCACTTTAACACGCTACGCAGTGAACAGCTCAATTTGGCATTTCACAATTTTACGACTCCCCCTTTTGTCTCTTAAAATAGTGAATAAAACTTCAGTGAGTAAAATTCCAAAGGGCTTTTTTTTTTTTCAGAAAGCCACTTAGCGTCCAAATCCAGGTTCTTTGTGTGTTGTTTCTCCATTTAAACCTGTCACTGGCCTTGTTGTGCTCGGCAGTTAGTGGGTAGATGCCATTTTCCAAATAGAAGCGTCTATCAGTGGTTTAAGTGGCGGCGTTGTGGTGTGAGGGGGTGACAGCACAGAACGAGGAAGTGGTTGGACCGCAGCAAAAACAGTCTCAAGGTTTGTGTTTGTGTAAGACGGTTCACTGGGGATACAGCCATGTGGGGATGCCAGGGGTTCTCAAACTGGGGACCCCGGGCTGCTTCTAAGTCTTATGGGTAGGGCTGTAGATGGATCAAATCTTAATTAAAATGATGTGGTTACTAGGGATATAACAATAACCTAAATATTGTGATAGTGTCAAAAGTCATACAATAATATCATAGGCTATCCCAGTTTATCTAATTACATTTACATTTACATTTACATTTACATTTACATCTAATTAAATTTATAGTAGTAACAGCTAATACACGTAGGGAAATATATACGCCATGATTCTTTTCAGTGCAGACAACATGAAGAAATATGTTTTCCGTTTGAATTCTTGGGATTATGACATATTTCACATCAAAATCTTGTCAAGATCTTTTAAAAAGCAAAACGTATCCTATCTACAATTATATCTGAATCTCCAAAATATCATACCACGAGATGAAGTTCACAGAGTTCACAGAATTTGACCAATGTCTGAGTTAAATGACAATGGTTAAAAGTCTGTATTGTGTATGTGTATGTATGACATGAATACTGAAAGCTTTTAACGTGACCAGATCAGACTGAATCTACTGATCAATACAAGGAGCAGAAAACATGGTTCACTTTTTTCCAGCCCGACTTTCAGATTTGATTTTCATCTTTGTATTATATTCAGTGTATTATATTGTATTATATTCAGTGCTTTTTCACATGCCACAAGCCACAGTATATACCTGCATAGTTTTTTTTTTCTTCTTCACATAAAATTAATATCAAAGTACATAAAAAATTCTACTCTGGTTTAGTCTTTTTATCTTAAAATAAAAGGCATATGAGACAAAGATGTTATGTTGTTAATATCTGATCTACAAACACAAAAAAAGTGATTTGACATGTAATATGACTTATAGATTTGTCAGAGCCCATAGTGCAAACAGTGCTTTCTGAGCCTCTGTCCATACATCATGTTATGACAGGAGCATTTTCTAACATGACCTTTAATGCCACCACACAGCGGCCCACATGCATCACCCGCTAATGATGATGTGTGCTTGTGGCTAAAAAGCCAGAGCTGCAAACGTCACACTAAAATATCAGTGAATCCAAGAACAGAACAACATGGCACAGCTGAGTGGTAAGAACTCCTGCCTCACAGTAAAGAGGCTCATCAAACTAAACATTTCATATAGCGTTATTAAAAGCATAATGTTTAGAGCAGAGTCTGAAGAGTTTTTTATGTTACAAATGGTGTTTGTCCAATGTATTGTTTATCTTCCAGAACTTAGAATATATTAGTACATTTGTATTCCATTTTAGAAAGATAAAAATTTTTTTAAAAAATCACATAATGTCATAATGCCGAATCCTACAATTGGTTAAACCCTCAAGCTTGGTTGGTACCCATGACCGTAAACTTCTCCAGATCTGGAGGTCACTAAGCGCTGCACTGGAGTTGACCTGTGCTCCTGACAGGATTCCCCAGTAGCACTGAAGTGTGGATCAAATGCAAAATGTGTCCCAGTAACAGGCAGAGTGGAATATCAGCTGCAATATGCATGTGTATCATCAGTCTATTCACCATCATTCATCAGTCAGAAATAAAACAGCATTATCATGGCAAATTACAATTCAAAACTAAATATTATCTATCTGGCACTCAAAATCACACCTATAAACCAGAACCTTGCAGCCATCAGCAGACAAAATCCTCCCTCCACACATCTGTAGTTTAAAATTCTTTATTTTGTATGTATTTTATTTCTTGCTCTCTGTACTTAAATGGCAATAAAGCAGGTATAGGACTCTGGCCCGGCTGTCTGGATGGATGGCTGCTCTCACTGTAATCTATTTGATAGAGGCACCACTGACCAGGTGATGTTGCACTATTGCCTTAACTGCATGGCTAGTTTTAAATTGACTTTTTTGTGACTCCATTATCTTGCTGTCTGAATCTCAACCGCTCAGAGCCATTAGAGTGGACATTGAGCCAAGGGGGGAGCCCCAGGCAAACCCCTGGATCATATTCCGACCTGAACAGTCCCCTGATATCAGACCTGGGCACTCTGGCTCCTCCCACTTCCTGGTTAGACAAAAACAGGTGCTACAGAGAGGCCTGCTTTGCTTTAATTGCTGCACAATGGCTGTATTCTCCTCCACCTCCTTCTCCCTGTGAGCTGAGGGGGGGGCGGGGGCAGCATCTATACAGGATAATTGCCACCTCGCTCAGAAGTGGGGACCTGGTCTCAACAAGCACAGGTCCTATCACCTGTAACCTACAGAGGATGTATTAACCTTTACATGTGATTACAAAAGGCCCGAGTTACATTGGTTACAAAAGCCGCCTTTCTTCCACTCTGTCCCAGGACTGTGCGTTGTCTGAGCAGATATTCGGGTGAGTGATCCACCTGGGAAAGGTCCTGTTCTAATGAGTGAGCAGGCTTTACATGGGGATGTGAAGAGGGACTATATAATGCCATGTGTGTGGTCCTGTATAAACTCAAAGACAGTCATTTACTGTAGGTAGGTGGAGTAATGTGACATTTACAAGCATTGCTATTGCATAACTGCCCAAAAGCTAAAGCAAAAAGTTACTTCTCACCATATAGTGCAAACTGTACTGTTTTAAAAGTATTTTGTTACGCCTAAACATATTTAAAAAATGTACGTAGTCACTAAAAAACCCAATACATAATGCTACACACTATAGTATACTGGTTTCATAAATACACTATATTCTTGTTTGTTTTTGTTGACTATCTCTAAATATCAAACACTCTTGTTTTTATTGCCATTTTACTGTTACAAATGGCACAGTTCGCAACATGCAACAAATATATGGACAATAATACTACTCTGAATATACTGTCTTGAGATTTTCCTATCACGGGTTAAGCAAAATGTGACAACTTGAATCCTAATATAGGTAAATTATGATTTATTTTTATTTCTTTTATTTAAATTTGGCTTATTTATATTAAAAATGTTTTCAAAATTAATTCCCTGAACATATATTAGAAAGACTTTTAATGCAGTGATATTAAACACAAAAAGTACAACAGCTGAACTCCTCTCCAAACCATATTCTGACAGATGTTTGGCCGTCGACCTTTTCTATTAAAATCTGACCACTGGAAATTTGAAATGACTGAATCTCAGTTGCAATTAAAATTTGATTCATTGCACAACCCTACACTTTAATTATCTGACACTGAATACTCAGGGGTTTAATTGCATGCTTTTTAGATTAAAGGACATTGTTGTAATCAAGTGCTCCATTTTCTCAAACACATTAATTTGTGTGGAGTATGTCTCTCAATTAACTGTACTAACTCTGTGTTTTTCACCTGCGTACTTCTTCTTCAAATCTTATGGAATGTGCTGCCAATGTTCTTAAAAATCCACCTCCTGGAGCTAGATGAATTTTCAGCTTTCCAGTTGAGTGCTCCGACTGCATTCCTTAGTGGGGAGCATAGGAATTCCCCTGTCAAGTATTTTAGACTATAATGATAGCATAGGGCTGGCTCAATGGCACAACCACGGTAATACAGTGACAAAGGAACCACAGCCAACATGCACTGCTGCAACTACCGCCCACAGACACAGAGAAAACAGCTCCTCTACCAGACCCAATCAAAACACGTTACATAAGACCTCACTTTTTAATTTGGGAAGATTCGTCGATACATGACCCCAGCAGCAATTTACCACGGTTCAAAATGTAATCTTGTTTTGATACTTGTGGATAATGGTGTAATTCTATAACAGAAAAGCAAGAGGAACGTAGTAACAGATGTAATGGGTCCAGTACAGTGATGGAAGGTAACAAAGTAAAAGTAATGTAAAGTACTGTACTTAAGTATACATTTTATCTGTACATCTTAAACTGATACTTTTTACTTTTAATTCACTACATCTGAGAGCAGGTATCTGCACTTTGCACTCCACTACATTTTTGAGAAGTAAAAGTAGTTTTTTTAAGTTTGAGACCCGCTGAAAAGGCAGAAAGTTTATTTTTAACATGTTCATAGCTTGAGCAAAAATACACACAAAATCCAGTTAGGATAAAATGATCCAGTTGTTTCTGTTAAGCAAAATTCAACACACATCTGTATCAAAATCCTTACATTTGAACCTTTATTAGATTCTGTGCAAAATATTTTTACTTTTTAATTACAATTTTATAATGTGCCAATACTTACTTATTTTTGATCTGACACTTTTTCTATTGCTCTGGTATCTGTACTTTTGCTTAAGTGACAAAATTGAGTATTTCTTCCATCACTGGTCTAGTATGATGTATTTAAAATGTTTGATGCTGATATAGACTGAAATGCTTTGAGAGGGCAGCACAAATGCAAGTGACAAGATATAAAAGAAGCAGTAAACCAAGAAATTACTCCAATAAAACACAGGCTGGGTTCACAAGACATCAGACTATTCTAAACTCCCCATAGTTTAAAACTGAGCTGGAGCACAGGTCTAAATTCTGTGCTTTAATTTGTCATTTAATGATAACAGATTCGTTGACCTGGTTTAAATCATATCTTCATCATTACTGCTCCTGTCTACATGGAACAAAAGCCGGCATGAACTCCAATGTCTTTAATAACAAAAGCTTCAGACCCCTGCCCTCCATCTGAAATGATCATCAAATTAAGCTCTGAGAGAAAACTGCAACCTGTTTGGTGTCTAAAAATGGGCGTGTTTTTGGTAGCACAATCTGGAGTAGAGTAAAAAAGGAAGTTATTAGAAAAGTTATTAGGATTTGTTTTGACAAAAACTTGTGCACTAAAGGCCGAATGCAGAGCTGCAATGTCTCGTGACAAGGTAAATTTAACAAAATGAAAAGAAAGACACTTACTCTAGCCTCAAATGCAGAACAATGGCAAATTACTCAAACATGAATCAACTGAAAATAAAATAATATAAAATAAAAAAAATAACTGACATAAGCTTGTTGGGAGGGAACCCCAGCATGGTTAAAATCTTTAAAACCCATCACCTTGTAATATCATAAACTGGTAGTTTTCAAGTTAACACCTTTTTGTTCAATAGGGATTGGCAATTCCAGGGCTGAAATCATCTAAATGATTCTAGTGAACGTGTATGGAGTTTAAAAACACAGTGGAGTTCTTCCTGTATTATCACATAACATTACAAGGTGGATGTTTGTGATGAGATCAAAGATAGCAATTGATCAGAGATATCAAAATATAGGCAATTAAACAGTGCTAAGTGACTCATATTAATGCTCATAATAACATTTGTGAGATAAGGAGCCTATTGCTTAAAAATAGGAAAGAAAAAGGCCTCTCTTCACATCTGATCATCTCACTAGAGCCAGCAACACATCCAGACTGTCCATCCTGCAGCATCTTAAACATTACATAAGATGCTTTTGCCCTCACAGTAAAACCATTAGAGCGCTGTTAAATAATGAACACTGTATACACTGGTGTGATATTGAGTGTGAGAGATCAGTCATCACCACCATAGTAACACCAGCAGTCCGAGAGCCTCACCCAGCTGCTGTGTGCCCTGGCGAGGGTGGATTTGACACAGTGCACGGGGCATGCAGGAGATGGAGGGGTGAACCCGGTAACCCCCAGTGCTCCAGACCCCCAGTGTGAGACTGCAGCTGTGAGAACATCTGTCTGTCTGTAACTGTACATACCATATCCACTGTGCACCCGCTGACGGACGAGCTCAGGCAGCAGTGGGGAGAGCGCTGGCAAACCAGAGCTGGCAGTGTGTTTGTGTGGAGAGTAGTGGAGTAGCAGAGGGCTAAAGAAATATATATATTCCAAGTGAAAGGAATCGGAAGTGTACTATTTTAAAATACACCTGCGTTGTAATCTGTATATATTATACATGACATTCGACTTAAAGGTGCAATGTGTAACTTTTCTGTTGCCACTTTTTTGTCTCATGAAGATGGTGTAGCTTTGGCCAGAATGTTCCATATTGATACTGCATTGATTCTATTCCAGGTGTTTTTATTTTTTCAGAAATACTCTCAAAAGCATCTGTATTGTGAGTGGGCTTCCTCTCCACAGATCTAATCTGTAACTTGGCCTTGTGGTGTCACAAATTGGTCTTTATTGCACATTTATATGCACATTACACATACTGGAGATAAGCTGAATGCCATACTGAGGAACATGAACACAAGCAGACGGCAGGACCTCCACCAGAAAAGGGTTTTACACATTACACTGCTAATTCAAAGATGCTAAAACAAAGATACCTTTTTTACTGTTTTGCTATATTCACCAAAACCAATATATTAACATATTGTAATGTTCCCCTTATAATCAGTTTGCATCCACAAAAGTACCAGTTTGTGAATTTTTTATATCCTTCTTTTGTATATTTATGGCAAATTGCTGTGTGGGAGCATGGATGACCTATAGGCTTGTGGGCTGATCTTAAGATAGAATCTCACTGCGAACCATATGGAGGCTTTGAATAGGGCCTGGCACACTACACGATAGTAGTATATACTTTTGTAGTAGTAGAGTTGTTGGATAGCTGGTTGAGCCAATGCATTTTGATTAGATAATGCTACAATTTGGAAAAACTGCACAATATAAATCAAAAGTACAAACACCTTTTCTTAGGTACATATATAACATTTAAGTCTTTTTGAACATATTGTCACCATAAAGTCAAAATAATGAAATAAACATAACACTACTATAAAAGTATAAACGTCAACAGCACAAAAGAAGTGTCTCTGAGTTTCTATAGCTTCAGCACAGACTATATATGCACGCCAACTACACAACTCTCAGCATGAAAACAACAAGCAAACATGATCAAAGTCACCAGGGCTATTTTTGCAATTCATAAAGATTCCTCCAGCGTTCATCTACCAACCCCATCCAAAAGCGGTGCAGCGGGCATGCTAGAGGATGCATTCTTCTTTGCATATCTGAGGCCCCCCAGCTCCTCCCTAGATTCCAACCCTCAATCTGATGAACCCAATTAGCAGGACATGGCACATTATGGTTTATGTAGAGTTCTTTTGGCAGGCGCGGGGAAGTGGGGGCTTGGCACATAAGGACGGGCACATAGCATCTTCCAGCTGGAGGAGCAAAGTTATAAATTGGCATTGTGCACCGTCCTCCAAACTTTCTCTGTAAGTTTGTCATAGTTTTTTGAGTTTTGAATACATCATCATATTCTAATATGGCTTAAAGGTCATGAGAATCCATTTTGAGTGATATACGGCATTTAAATCAAAATTGAGCTTGTCGTTCTAAGAAATTTATCACACACAAAAAGCTAATTAAGCAGTGCACTTTTTCTGTTTTTTGTCTTTCTGACTGCATCTCCTACATTACATATGGGGCCCTGGCATAAATCAAAGACAAACCCATGACACATAAACAAAATGAGTGATATGTCCCAGCACAATGTTATTTTATCGCGACAGGTAAAAGTGAAATCCTTCTGCAGAGTTCAGCCGAGCTACACAGCGCGGCGCTTGTGTCTGTCAGCCTGTCACCCAGCAGTCTCCACTTCACCATCTGAATGCACCTAAAGGAGATCTACAGCTTCAGAGCCCGCTCCACTAAGCACCACTAGACACTGATCAACGGCACGGCTAATGCGAAACAATAGCAGCCGAGATGGGCACGGCTAATGCGAAACAATAGCAGCCGAGACGGTTTGAACTACTGTACCCAGAATGCACCAGTTTTTATGAGAAAAATAGGACAGATCAGAGAAACCGGCAGATGTTCTCGACGAAAAGAACAAGAGAGGTGATATTTTTACATTTGAAAGTATTTTTTTTTTATCTTGAGGAATTCTTCAGAGTGTAAAAACTCAAAAGGGAGATGACAGGCTAAATAGAGACGTGTGCACAGACCAAATCATAATTCAGGCCTCATATGTAATTACTGTCAAAACAACTTTCATTCAGCATTTATTATAAATCGAGTCAATAAAAACGGACTATTTTCGAAAGACTGTTTGTTGTAAAATTGCTAGTAATAGAAATTTATCAACCAGGACTAACAATAAGTGCAGTATTGTGTCTCTTCTGCAACTACTTCTTCAATTTAAAAGTATATTCATATAGATTTATAGCTTCAAATGGGTCATGTTTCAATAATTACACTGGTTTCTAATCCTGAAATGTCATTGATCCTTATAATTCCTGAGTTTCTAGTCGTCACTGGCTTCTTGTTGCTTCTGCCAAAAGCCTCTGGTGCATGTGCCATACAGTTTGTACATGTTGATGTTATTGCAGTAATACCACGTTGGCTTGGAGCTACACGCATGTCACTTCAAGTATATTTATCATTGCTCAGAGATTCAGTGTATGTCGTATGTGATGTTAATAGTCCCTGTTGGCGGCTAATATGAGCTTTGAAGGGCGGGCGTGTTTTAAAACTGACAGGGCATGATCTGATTGGCAGAGATCGGGGGATAATCTCTGAGGGATACTTGTAAATAATGCTTTATGCTTAATGGAGGACGCTTATAGGCATTGTACTGGACTTTTAAAAACTATTCAAAGCATTAACTGTTCTTTAAAGCTACCACGTGTAATTAGATTCACCATACTGCCCCTGTTGTGTCTTACATATCACCGCAAAATGATATAAATATGGAAGCTGCTATATGAGAGACAGAATATGACTAGAAACCAAAGGAGGGGGAAGAGTGGGTCATCAAATAAACTTACAGACGCCAGGTTTAAGTAAGTCATATTCAAACACTTTGTCCACTTTGTCCTTCAAAAATCATATT
>JACN01141150.1:0-13174 GCA_000787155.1 Scartelaos histophorus | reverse complement strand
TTTGTGCAGCACTTTGGAAACTGCTGGTTTATTAAATATGCTATAGAAATAAAGTGGATTGGATTTCTATCTCTCAAGAAACACATAGAAAGGAAACAAGAATCAAGAAAAGCGAAAGTGTTTGAAACTAACTTAAACAGACTATACATTATTACATTCCTATAATATATGAGATGCTTTTGGACGGTAAATGTGGTAAAATCCTGCACAGAGCCTCAGCCGGGGGGTCAAGACGAAGCCCGAACAGACGCATGGACGCACCGACAGAGGCGAGTTGTTTTGAGAGAAGATGATTCAGAGGACGGGGTTAGACTGTTGCAGATGATTCACAGCCCTTAGACTAGATTGGCTTGTTATCAGTTCACACAAAACCACACAATTCGCATCTGGCTGGATTCCAACAAGTACAAAAAAGAATAATGTTACCACCTGCATGTAGTAGGTGCGGGGGAGATAATGAAGAGTGGAAAAAGCGACATAAAAGCCAGTGTTGAGGAATGGAAACGGGACTTGCGAAGGCTGATAAGGAAGAGCAGATACAGACAAGCTCTACAAACTACTAAGTCATGTGTAAAGAGCAGCCAACTGTGTACAGATTTACAATAAAAAAGCGTGCGAGAAGTTAGATTGGGGTCAGAACGTGTAGGAATGCGGTTTTATCCGTTCTAAATATGGTCTTGGGCGCACAAAAATTGGTTATTCCTTTCGTTTTGCATGAATTCTCATTTCGTTGGCGTAAAGGCGACGTCGGAAATGCAAAATGTCGTCCAATTTCTATTCGCCAGAACTTGTACAATATTGTTTTGACTCTTATCTGCTGGTTCAATAGCGGCAGGAGCTACGATCTATTTCGGCGAAGAATAGATACTTAAATGTTCCACGATAATGCGACGGAAAGTAGTTCAGAGTCGGTTGGTTTGGTTTAGCAGGGGCAGTGTGGATCGGAGAATTTTGTATTTTCAGAGAAAGCCTATTATATTCAAAAAGCAGCCAACCAGCTCCAGATTTACAATAAAAAAGCATCCAAGAAAGCAAGAAAGTTACACTGGGGTCAGAATATGTGGAGTTTAACTGTTACATCCATTCAAAATTTGGGTCTTGAACTCATGAAAATCAGTAGAATTTAAGTCGTTGCTTAGGTTTTGCGTAAATTAACTTTTATTTTTTGATTTTCCAATGATATTTAAAGACGATTTTTGGAAGTGCATGGTGTTTTTTTTTTCCTGGACTCCAAAAATAATACATTACATTTTGATTTTATCTTATTTTAATGCATTTTCCAGTTTTTTTTTTTTTACTTGTTTTATGTTGCAAAAACCAAAGTAAGTTCCTCGTTTGTGAGTTTTGTTCAAATTACAATGGCAATAAATTCAAATTCTGATTATTCCCAATACAAATATCTGTATTATTGAATCTCCACTGGATGATTAATGCAATAGAAACTAGCTCATGTGGTCTGTTTATTGGTTTAGGCTTTTGTGGAGTGGGCAGCACTTTTAAGAAATGAAAAAATTATATTCAGAGAATATAATTTTACTTATTGACCACATCACTGAAGCAAATTCCTACTAAGGATGGAAATACAACTTTATTCTTATTCTGAAAGTAGTAGAACAATTGTTTAAACCATTACATGTTTATTTTGGAAGATATTCATTAGGGTTTTTTTTATTGCAGATAATATTGGGAAGGAAAAAGACTTTAATTTAAACTCATTTTCAACAATTTTCCACTATGAGAGGAGAAAGTATCTAACGTGCTTCCACAAAACCTATTTCAGACTCAAAATTGAACTACGGTTGACCTCACAGCCAATTAGGTTCTTCTGATGTTGTACCCTCGAGCAAGACACTTCATTTATACAAATATCTGTATTATTGAATCTCCACTGGATGATTAATGCAATAGAAACTAGCTCATGTGGTCTGTTTATTGGTTTAGGCTTTTGTGGAGTGGGCAGCACTTTTAAGAAATGAAAAAATTATATTCAGAGAATATAATTTTACTTATTGACCACATCACTGAAGCAAATTCCTACTAAGGATGGAAATACAACTTTATTCTTATTCTGAAAGTAGTAGAACAATTGTTTAAACCATTACATGTTTATTTTGGAAGATATTCATTAGGGTTTTTTTTATTGCAGATAATATTGGGAAGGAAAAAGACTTTAATTTAAACTCATTTTCAACAATTTTCCACTATGAGAGGAGAAAGTATCTAACGTGCTTCCACAAAACCTATTTCAGACTCAAAATTGAACTACGGTTGACCTCACAGCCAATTAGGTTCTTCTGATGTTGTACCCTCGAGCAAGACACTTCATTTTTGCTTTTAATATTGTTTGGTATGTGATTTGATTCCTACTTACCCACAAATATAGGAAACGGGACTACGACTTTTTAAAAAAAATGTCTTTCTGATTCAAAATGTGTGTAAGCATAAGCTTCTGCTGTTGTACCCTCGAGCAAGACACTTCATTCTTGCTTTTAATGTCATCTGGTATGTGGTTCAATTCCTGCTAACCCACAAATATAGAAAACGGGACTACGGCTTTTTTAAAAATGTCTTTCTGATTCAAAATGTGTGAACGCATAGGCTTCTGCTGTTGTACCCTTGAGCAAGACACTTCATTCTTGCTTTTAATGTCATCTGGTATGTGATTCGATTCCTACTTATCCACAAATATCGGAAACGGGACTACGGCTTTTTTTTTTTTTTAAATGTCTTTCTGATTCAAAATGTGTGTACGCATAGGCTTCTGCTGTTGTACCCTTGAGCAAGACACTTCATTCTTGCTTTTAATGTAATCTGGTATAAGATTCGATTAACACTAACCGACAAATGTAGGAAACGGGACTATGGGTTATCTTAAAATGCGTTTCTGATTCGAAATGTGTGAACGCATAAGCTTCTGCTGTTGTACCCTTGAGCAAGACACTTCATTCTTGCTTTTAATGTAATCTGGTATAAGATTCGATTAACACTAACCGACAAATGTAGTAAACGGGACTATGGGTTATCTTAAAATGCGTTTCTGATTCGAAATGTGTGAACGCATAAGCTTCTGCTGTTGTACCCTTGAGCAAGACATAGAGATACATAGCGATAATTTAATGCTATACTGCGGAACATCTCGGGGAAAGCAATGACAAGCAGGTGTAAGTCCAAAGTCTCATATAGTGTAGTATCGCAAACTTCTGATTTTCCAACGCAACAAAAAGTCGGGCGCTTCAGTTTTAAGCAGCTTCTACGGCTTCTTCAGTCTAGCGGTTTGAAGGACGTCCCGGTGATGTATGAAGGGGACCAGACTTGGAAAAAGCCAATTTTAAACCATTTTCTACAATGACCAGCTCGAAAAAGACAAATGCGGTTCAGGACGGGGCGCCATTTGAGGAGCCAGGTGAACTTTTCGGGGTCAGTCTGAGGAGATGGGTATTATCGAGGCTAATCAGTGACACCTCCTGACTCTGGGACGGAGTGAGATAATGGACAGACGGAGAGCAAAAGGGGTCAGGGGAAAAGAATGAGAAAGTGCTGTTGACTTTGAGATTTGTCGTGATATTATCTGGTACAAGAGGAAAGAGACAGTTACAATTGTTCGTGCAATGAAACTTGATTTAGTGACACTTAAAATGTCTATCAAGAAATGTTCCCCAGGTTTACACTTGTGTCTGTGAGCCAAGGAATAGTCATGAATCTGTCATGAGTCATTACAGGAGGATAAATCCACCGGCAATTTTATTCAGTCAGCTTAAAGGTGCACTGCGGAACTTTTCTGGTGAGGGTGGTGAGCTGTCGTCATAGAGATGTCATTTGCCTTGCCTTTCTGATTCAAAATGTGTTTGCGCGTAGGCTTCTGCTGTTGTGCCCTCGAGCAAGACACTTCATTCTTGCTTTTAATGTCATCTGGTATGTGGTTCGATTCCTACTAACCAAAAAATATAGTAAACGAGACTATGGGTTATCTTAAAATGCGTTTCTGATTCAAAATGTGTGTACACATAGGCTTCTGCTGTTGTACCTTCGAGCAAGACACTTCATTATTGCTTTTAATGTTGTCTGGTATATGATTCGATTCCTTCTTACCCACAAATATAGGAAACGGGACTATGGGTTATCTTAAAATGCATTTCTGATTCAAAATGTGTGAACGCTTAGGGTTCTGCTGTTGTACCCTTGAGCAAGACACTTCATTCTTGCTTGTGATGTCATCTGGTATGTGATTCGATTCCCACTAACCGACAAATATAGTAAACGGGACTACGGGTTATCTTAAAATGCTTTTCTGATTCAAAATGTGTGAACGCATAGGCTCCTGCTGTTGTACCCTCGAGCAAGACACTTCATTCTTGCTTTTAATGTTGTCTGGTATGTGATTCGATTCCCACTAACAGATAAATATAGTAAACCGTACTACGGGTTATCTTAAAATGCGTTTCTGATTCAAAATGTGTGAACGTCTAGGCTTCTGCTTAGAGATAATTTAATGCCATACTGTGGAACATCTCAGGCAAAGCAATGACAAGCAGGTGGCAGGCTCTCCACCCGCTGTATGTTGTATTTAAATTCGTGGCATGTCACTTTTTTCGCCAAAAGACTAGACTAAAATAAAAGCATGTTTTCTTTTTCAATTTAAATTTTTATTGGACTGAAAACACTGTGTCCTTAGTCTGAGTAAGATCCTGACTCTGATTTTGCCTGGAGCAGGGCCTCCTCCTGCTCTTTTACCTGGAAATATTATTCCTTTGGTTGTAATATGACCAAAAAGAAACTATCTATGTCTATCTTCAGGGATGTTCCAAAGTGGTTTAACTTCCCTTTCTACATCATCATGCAGGAGACTTTCCACCTCCAGAAAGTTGCATGCTTTCACTTTAATGTTGCCAGTCAATTTATATTTTCCCATATTATCTAAGTTCTATTTATTATATTTATGACACATTTGTCCACTTAAAACATAAGACAGATAAACTTTACACACACTTTTTGCAGAATACCTTGTTTCAACATTTATATTTCTTTGACTACTTTGACTACTACTTCTTTGACGGCTTTTTTTTAAATGTCTTTCTCATTGAAAATGTGTGTACGCATAGGCTTCTGCTATTGTACCCTTGAGCAAGACACTTCATTCTTGCTTTTAATATCATCTAATATGTGATTCGAGTCCCTTTTCTTGCTTTTAATATCATCTAGTATGTGATTCGAGTCCCACTTACCCACAAATATAGTAAACGGGACTATGGGTTATCTTAAAATGCGTTTCTGATTCAAAATGTGTGTACGCATAGGCTTCTGCTGTTGTACCCTCGAGCAAGACACTTCATTCTTGCTTTTAATGTCGTCTGGTATATTTCTTCGGTTATGCTTGTATTATCCAAACTCCACGGCTCCGATTTGGGGTAAAAAGTGCAAAGTCTGATTTAGAGTTCATCTCTATCTATAATCACAGCTGGGGACTATAATTAACAAATACTACTATTTGCGCTAATTTGAGTTACTTCCTCGTACTGCAGTTCTCCGCCAGCTTGTGCAATACACTGGACTCACACAGAGATGAAACGGCCCTTGAATCCGCCGCGCTGCTGTTTTCTGCCTTTGTTGTAGAAATGGAGAGATGTACAAATCAGATATAGGAATACAAGAGCCACTTTGAAATGATCCTCACAGAAATTCAATAGATAATCTTCATATGTTTGACTACTGAAGCCTTGTGTTTGTCGTGCATGTTCTGATCTATTTTTTTCTCTTTTTTTTTCCATGTGTCTGGATCGCTCCATCGGATACGCCAACAGGTAAAGCAAATCTATCTTTATTTCCTTATTATATGCGATGGCTGGGATTTTTTTTGTTGAGAAATTGTGTTTTTTAGATCTTTTTGACACAGTTATTCTATCTTAGTCCTTTAATGATGCACTGTGTAACTTTTCTAGTGGAGTAATTTTCTTATACTGTTCCATCTTAGATTTATTTATTCTGTTTTCTGACTCATAACTCGGCCCGACTGCGTCACCTGCTTGTCTCCATGGAGATAGATATGTAATAATGTCATACTGTGGAACATTCCCGGCAAATCGATTGGAAACTTGGACGCACTCGTATGAAAAGTTAAGTATACTGCTCAAAAAAATTAAGAAATTAAATCAGATCTTTTTTTCAGATTTTTTTTTTCCAAAGTTTTTTAAATTTTATTTAACAAAACTTTAAGAAGCCACAGTACAAACAAAAAAGTAAATACACTTACACATCTGCTCACACACATACGTAAGTCCTTTAATGATGCACTGTGTAACTTTTCTAGTGGAGTAATTTTCTTATACTGTTCCATCTTAGATTTATTTATTCTGTTTTCTGACTCATAACTCGGCCCGACTCACACACACACACACACACACACACACACACACACACACACACACACACACACACACACACACACACACACACACACACACTTGCACTAAAAACACTTCAGATCTAAATGTGTAAAAAAATCAGAAGAAGATTACAATATATCTATACAAATATGAACAAGATGGACAAAAATGGAACAAATGGATGACGCTTCTTCTTAATGGAAATATACAAGTTTATAAAATCCTGAAAATCAAAGTGAAATAAAGATGCCTGAAATGTTCCACAGTATGACATTAAACAGCTATACCTGACATTTATTACATTACAGGTGGTTTTATAGCTCAAAAATACCTACAAAAACAAACATTATAAGTGTGAGCGGGTCGCCTCTCCACAGATCTGACCTGTAACTTGGTCTGGTTTAATGCCACACTGTGAAACTTTGAGTCTCTACGGAGAAAGTATTTGATGGAACGTCCACCACAAAAGTTACACAACGCACCTTTAAAGCTATAGTACGCACACCGGTCCTTCTAAAATGTCTTAATTTAAAGAAGCGCATACCTGCACAAAATGGCGTTATGGATGTGGCTGATGCGGTCCGTGCTGACGGTGCCGTAAAAATTTCTGCTCATACGTGGAAATTGAAATAAAATCAATATTTCAGCAGATTATTCCAGAGTAGAAAAACCTTCATCATCAAATTGACGTGGTCCGAAGCGACGAGCAGGTGCCGCTGCGTTACCATGACGACCCGGGACATATCGAATAGAATAGGACTCGTAATGGCGCGTTGCCGGTTTGACGCCCACACACGTCCGTATTGCGGGTGTGTCCTTGGGCAACGCATTTCACCATCTGGCTCTTAATGTCGTCTGGTATGTGATTCGATTCCTACTAACAAATATTGTAAATGGGACTACAGATCTATCACTATCTTTAAATGTGTTTCTGATTCAAAATGTGTGTACGCATAGACTTCTGCTATCATACCCTTGAGCAAGACACTTCATTCTTGCTCCTACTATCATCTGGTATGTGATTCAATTCCTATTTACCCACAAATATAGACAACGGGACTATGGCTTTTCTTAAAATGTAATTCTGATTCAAAATGTGTGTACGCATAAGCTTCTGCTGTTGTACCCTTGAGCAAGACACTTCATTCTTGCTTTTAATGTCGTCTGGTATGTGATTCGATTCCTATTAACCTACAAATATAGGAAACAGGACTACAGCTTTTTTTTAAAAAATGTCTTTCTGATTCAAATTGTGTGTACGCATAAGCTTCTGCTGTTGTACCCTCGAGCAAGACACTTCATTCTTGCTTTTAATGTCATCTGGTATGTGATTCGATTCCCACTTACCCACAAATATAGGAAACGGGACTACTTGTTATCTTAAAATGCATTTCTGATTCAAAATGTGTGTGCGCATAGGCTTCTGCTGTTGTACCCTCGAGCAAGACACTTCATTCTTTCTTCCAATGGCGTTTAAAAGTGTAAGTTTGTGTTTAATAACTCTCAGTGAGGCTTTTGGCATGGAAGTTCTGGCCACCAACAGGAAATCTAGCTCTGGGGGTAATCAATAACAAACTGTTTTTGAATATTTCAGGAAGCTGCAGCTGTAGTCTGGCCTAAAATATGGCACGAGACAATTGCTAGTGACAGTTAAATCCATCCAAATTCTGATGTCCAGATATTAAAAAGACAGATTGCGCTTTTGGCTGCTTCATACTGTAGTTATAATCTGTCACCCGTGGATCATTCGAATGTATTTAAAATGTCGTAATGAAAGGAAAACGTCCACTGATTTCCATGTTGAACCATTGTGCGGTAAAGTGTCTGGGGCTGATTCCCGCCTGCCCTTTTGCAAAACGTCACCATCGACATCATCGAACTACCACATGCTGTTACCCTCTTGTTAGGCGAGCAGATTTTTTCTTTATTTGTACCAAAATGGGTAAATGAGAAGACAAAATTATTATAGCATGATTAAAAAGCTCTGAGAAGTTGATTTTGCGATATATTTTTCTTTAAAGCTGCATTGTGTAACTTTTTTAGTGGAGGTTTGTCACTTGATCTTTGAATATGTTATTGCTCTGCCTGGAATGTTCCACAGTAGGGCATTAAACAGCTCTACCTTGCATTTATTAAACTACAGGTGGTTTTATAGCACAAACATACTTTAAAAAAAAAAAAAAAAATCAGGCATTCTGATGGTAAATTGCGTCGCCTCTCCAGAGATCTGACCTGTAACTTGGTTCGGTTTGGTCTCTGTGAAGATAAAAAGGTTTAATACTGTGAAACATTACAGACAAAGCGATAACATTGCTATGAAGAAAAGCATTTAACTGGAAACAGAACCAGAGAAGATACACAATGCAACTTGAAATAACTTTTGACCCATCCATTATATTAACCGTATTTTTCGTTCCACACATAAGGAGCATCAAATTATAAGGCACAATAAGAGAAACAAAACGCGTGTCGGATAAATCGCTTTATTCAGAGGTCATTTACAATAACTCTCAGTTGTAGCTAACACAAAAATACAAGTTTAACAGTTGGTGATTTGGGCATCAAACATGCCCGGATCCCTCGTGCGCACGGGTTATAACTTGTGTGCACAGGTTATAACTTGTGTGCACAGGTTATAACTCGTGTGCACAGGTTATAACTCGTGCACACAGGTTATAACTTGTGCGCACAGGTTATAACTCGTGACCACGTATTAATATCTTGTGCAAACGCCTTATAATTTGTTCCCACACTTATTATTTTTATATTCACCACGTCCCTTCTACGGCTCCGTACAGTCGCCCTATATGTGGCCAACATATTACTCCTCCTGACTCGCCCACTAATACGTTATTAGACTAATGTTACAACATCAAATCGGTTGGAGGTTAAACACAACCAAAGGTCATACATAAGGCCACTGGATTATAAGGCCACTGTTGATTTTTGAGAAAATGTCATGATTTTAGATGCGCCTTATAGTCCGAAAAATACGGTAATAATGTACAAATTGGACACTTTATTTCCTTACTTTGAAGAAAACCCAACCACTCTGCCATCACGCAACTATTATAAGCATTGAAAGGTCTCTTATGAAAGAATAAGAAGAAAAACAGAAGAATAAGAAAAGTCTATTATTATTTAGTTTCATTAGCAACATTTGAAAACTGTACCTATTGTCTGGTGCCTATTGTATCACCAGTATTATAATCTTGATTCCTGTTTACTTTCTGTCTCTTATTTTGATCTCAAGGCTACCCACAGCTCACTGACACATCGTAATTATAATTAAAATAGCGATTCTCATTCAAATTCTTTCACGACTTTGACCTTGCTTTGTTTTTGTTCCAATCTGCGCTGCAGCCGCCGCCTTCCACGGCTTTATCCAACCGTTCATTTTCTATGCATTTACACGCAAACCGCAAATTACCCACACCCCCGACTGTGGCATAACTTAGCTCCACGAAGCTATAAAGATTCAACACTCGAAGCGTATCAGAAGCTCGTCTTTGTTTCTTTGGCATATTTAAAAGGAGAATAGAAGAAGTCCTCCATCAAAGTGAGGGTCACGTAGTGCTCGGGCTCGGGCTGACTCAGCTCTTCAGACTTGTTCGCATGCACAGAGAGGCAAAGACAGAGAGGAGGGGAAAAAAATTCAATAATTCGCATAAAAGCAGTCCGTGCGTGATGCCGATAAAATGCCGAGCTGGCAGTCTGCGAAGTTCCAATGCAGCGACAAGGCTTTTAACATGTACACGCTATTTATTTTTGAAGTTGTTTGCAAAGAAGCTCAGCGTATAGCACCTGTCTCTATACGGAGAATATAAAAGGCAAGTGCACTCCGTCACCATTCACCACCTCGTCTTCAATGGATTTATCTGCTTTTGATAAAAAAACATTGTTGCATAAAAGAAGTGACCTTTGCCATTCTGCCAAGTCAGGGTCGTAGATGAAAGAAGTTACAATACTACTTCAGATGGATCGAAAGCTTGTCAATTCTACACTTTTTCCTGCATGGTTTTCTATTTTAAATGTATTTAACTTTAAGACTTCATAATAACTGCACACCATAATTTATAGAGTGATTAAACGTCCATATTTACCTGGGACAGTCCCAGTTTTGAGCCCCGTGTCCTTTGTCCCAGCAAATCCATCCAAAACCACTGATTTGACTCAGTTTTTACAAGAACTATAAGTGTCCCTTTTCTGACCAATTTGATACCTGTGAAGAAGGGAATAAATATATTTTTTTGGAGCTAGAACAGAAAACAATGCTTGAAAATGACCATAAATTTCAAATTTCATGTTTTCATGTATTACGTTCATATGACTCAGAACTTACATTAACATCCCAACCATGTCTTATAAAATAAAACAATTTTACGGTTATTCTCGGTCAATTCTACACATTTTCCCGCATGGTTTTCTATTTTAAATGTATTTAACTTTAAGACTTCATAATAACTGTAGCCCATAATTAATAGTGATTAATGGTCCATATTTACCTGAGACAGTCCCAGTTTTGAGCCCCACTGATTTGTCTCAGTTTTATACAAAAAATATAAGTGTCCCTGTTCTGACCAATTTGATCCTGTCAACTGTGAAGAAGGGAATACATTGTTTTTTTGTTGAGCTAGAACAGAAAATCATGCTTGAAAATGACCATAAATTTCAAATTTCATGTTTTCAAATATCAATATTATGTTCATTTTACTCAAAACTTCCATTAATATCACCACATGACATTTTTTTATAGTCGTAGCCAATTTATATACATTAAATTAAAAAATTAACTGAAAAATAAACTGAAAAAAATGCTTAATATAAATGTTAAACATAGATTTATGCACCTGACATTGTAAATATATGAAACATTTAAATATAATCTAAATTTTAAAATGTGACCCTTATTAAACCATCCCAACCCTGTGATCCAGTTTTTATTTTGAGAATCCGTTGGCCCTGAACCACAGTGAGCACCACACACAGAAACTAGTTTGATATTAGCTCAGACTGAGGCGTGACTGATCGTATAACCCGTCACACAGCCTGCATGTGTGTTCATATGATTTAAATGCAGTGTGACATCCAACAAGCTTATAAAACGAGAAAATCGTGCTGTGGACACCAGGGTTTAGCTCTTACAGAGATTGTACAGATTTGTGACGGGACTTTTGGCTCTTTTGTGGGATGTGAATCTTTTGGATTGGTCCATGTCAAAGAACTGTTCAAAAAAACACCTCTTTTTATATAAAGCCAATGTGAGAGTCATTTAAGTACAAACTAACCACAGAGAGAAGTGACCAAGACTCAGATTTGTTTAAAATGTTGCATATACAATAATAATTACTCAAAAACTTACTTAAATGCACAAAGCTCTTACTCATTTTGCTGTCCTGCTTCTGTGCTGATGTTTATGTTGTTTCAGAATTAATCAGTACAGAAATGCATTCATTCTTTAAAAAAAAAAGGTTTGTTTCTCTTAAAAAACGAGATCCGGATCCCACTCTTCAATAAAGGTGCATTGTGTAACCTTTACACAATGCACCTTTATATCATGGAGACCAAACCGGACCAAGTTACAGGTCAGATCTGTGGAGAATACCTGTTTTTCTAGGTATTTTTGAGCTATAAAACCACCTGTAATTGCATAAATGTAAATGTAAATTGCGTAAATGTAAAGTAGAACACTCAAAACCCGCCTAGTCCAAAAAAATGCATTGCCGTTTTGTTAGAAAGCAAATGCGTCGTCATATTCAGCGAAACCAGTTGAACCGAACGAAGGGAAACTCACACGGGCCAACTTCCCGCCGCTATCTCCCGTCTAACGCACACTTGATGGACCATCTTATATATTCACTGTTATAGGGACATATTTCAAACACCGCCTCTCATTTCTCATTCACCCCAAAATAACAGCACTCGCCGACTGTGAATTATTCCTCAAATGAGATTTTTACGAATTTGAAATTGAAATGACTCGCAGGTGATATATTCCATTTTTAGTCGTTTTCACCTTTTTCCTTTGATGTATACGGCTCGGTAATGGCGCCGCTCTTTTTGGCGGCGTTCCTGTCTCTCCCCGTCTTGTTATTTTCCATATATAGCTTCGTCAACACGGCTCGCCCTCCGTCTCCTCGCTTTGACAAATCTCCGTCTTTGCAATTAGCGGCGTGTAAGGCATCCGTAAGCTTTCCAGGACATCGTTTTGACAACAGTTAATTGTGGTTTAAGTATTAGCCTTGTCAACTTGAACACTGGCGCTGCTCTGCTTGGCTGCTGTAATGACAAAGATGTTGAGTCTTGTACAGATCATTTGTCTTCTTTTTATGAAATATTTGAAACGAACGGAGGCGACGGAGGCATTAGGATAGTGAGAAAACGCCTGTGTGAGAAAATATATGCTAATAGACTGGGGAAGAACAGTTTTAAAATGGTAAATTACTGTACATATTATATGAATAGTCCTTTTTAATTGGGCCTGTCATTATATCACATTTTGAAGTGCGTTTATACTGATGCCTAAACATTTCACTATAAATGATAATACTGAAATTACTTTACTTTGCAGTGATAGAAATATACTTTTTTTTAAAATTGTAATTTACTAAAAGATTTCCACTAAACATATTACATCTTCTAATTAAGCATAATAATACATTTCAAGTCTATGTAAAAATGTAAAGAATGTAAAATATATATAAATGTAAATGCATATTATATTTTATATATGTAATGTATAAATGTAAAATATATATATAAAATTGAAATGACTTTTTTGATACTTTGCAGTG
>KN487322.1:3187-21145 GCA_000787155.1 Scartelaos histophorus | reverse complement strand
GAGACAAGGATGTAGGAGACAAAGATGTATCAGACAGGGATGTAGGAGACAAGGATGTAGGAGACAGGGATGTAGGAGACAGGGATGTAGGAGACGAGGATGTAGGAGACAAATATGTAGGAGACAAGGATGTAGGAGACAAGTATGTAGGAGACAGGGATGTAGGAGACATGGATGTAGGAGACGAGGATGTAGGAGACAAGGATGTAGGAGACAGGGAGGGAGAATTGAGACATGGTGGTTACTCCTCTTTATCATTAGTAACACAGGAGTGGGGCCGTGCCAACCGTTTTTTTATGAATCCATTATTCATTGGATGTATTGATTTGGAATCCTTGGTGGAATTTAATAGCGGAAAATGCTAAGGGCAAAGATCTGTTTACAGTAATAACCTTTTTTATTTTTGCTGCGTTTGCACAATGAGCTGAAAATACACAAATGTTTCTCACAGGGTTACAGTGAGATTATGAAAGCGAAGGGCTGATGTCACCGTTGGTTTTATAGTGGGAGGAGTGAAGTGAGTCTGTTGTGACTAATGAAATTTGATCCAATAACCTACTTCAGCCTAAGCAACTTCTTATGCAATTTCTCCAAAACGCTCTGTTCTACCTTGTGATGTCGTGACGTGGTCGTTTTCAAGTTAACAGCGACGTTTTAGCTTTTGTTTTGCAGAGATTGGAAATGCCACGGCTGTGAAGGAAGTGTATGGAGTTTAAAAACACAGTGGAGCACTTCCTGTATTACCACATGACATCACGAGGGGTTTTCCATTCTAAATATGCAGAGTTTTTGCGTTTACCATATTTATGATGAGGAAACATTATACCATAGATCAGAAAATAGGGTAATACTATTTTCTGATTTAAGTATGTCTAATTAAAGGGCCCATATTACAGCATTATTATCTTAGCTGTTTTATTCGTTTGTCCTTTAATCATTTTATTGGGATTGTAAAAGAGTTATATAGATATGAGCTGAGTAAAATGGAGATTTGGCAGTGAATCATAAGTTTATTCTGCCCTTTTGAATAGAGACTCCGAATTTGCCCCTTTATATTAAATACAGAGTTTCCCGTGTCTCATTTAATTGACTAATCAAAATTTACAGTTTCTTTAATTAATTAAAGCTGAAATTTGTTTGTTTGGTTGTTTTTTGTTTTGTTTTTACCTTTATTTATTATATTACAGGTGATTTTATAGCTCAAAACTAGAAAAAAAACGGATTCTGACTGTGAGCGGGGTCGCCTCTCCGCAGATCTGACCTGTAACTTCGTCTAATTTGGTCTCCATGGAGATAGAAAGGTTTAATACTGTTCTGTTAAACATTCCAGACCAAGCAATAACACGTCCATGGTGAAAAATATTCAGGAATAAAGTATCGCCCCCACAGAAAAATTAGCAGTCCGACTCCAAGCTCAAACTCCAAAAATGTTTTTGTGTCCTTGAGCAAAACACTTCGCCCACTTTCTCCCGTGCGCAGTATGAATAAGGCATTTGAGGGAGTGATTGATGGCGGCTGGAGGGGTCATATAGGTGCAGATTGGCAGCCACTCTCCTGAAAGTGCATCCAAGTGTAACTGAGGACTGAATGAATAATACATGAAATCGTATAGAATCTTTGAGTCTCCGGAAAAAAGCGACATAAGACCGACGCTTTACTTTTATTTCCTCATTATTAAACATGCGCTCTGTAACTTTTCATCTGGGGATCCGTCATGTTCCGTAGTATGACATTAAACAGCTCTACCTTACGTTTACTGCTGGTTTTACAGCTCAGAAATACCCAGAAAAACAGGCAAAGTTATGCAATGCACCTTTAAGTAAATGGAAAAAGAAAATGACAGATTTTAAACTAAAATTTTTGTGCGTTTTACTGTACACAGACTAGAGACTTAATTTCATTAGTAGCAATGTACCACGAATAACTGACCTACATTAACCAGCCCAGTGCTCTTCATTTTAGCGCAGGATGGGCAAAATGTGCTTGCAGACGTCTTGAGGATAAATTATTGAGTTTGAACTGATTCTGAAGGAATGGTGAGGTTGCCAGGTTCAAATTGGTTTACCCATTTCGGCAAAGAAAACTGTAATTCTGGCAGCTGTAAGTACATAAGCTGTAGTGGTGTAGTATTAGTTGTACTGGCTCCTTTTTGATCTTTTCGAAGTTTCGGGGTTAAAAATACAAACAGTGAATAATATAATTTACCAAAAACATAGCGCACGATATATCACAAAAGTATCAGTATCGCAATATTGACTGGTGCATTTATCAGTTTTGGACTAAATATATCGCAGTATTTAACTAAAAAGTCTTTATAAAGGCTCTATTCCCAACTTTTTCCTATGTATTTGACAAAAAATATGTCGTGTATAAGCAGCGTTATATTGTGCAATCATCAGGAAGTGCGTGTTAGCATGCTAGTTGTCGTCACGTCGGAATAATTCAGATATGCTTGAAATGCATGAAGTACGTGAGGAATAATGTTGAGTTTGAACTGATTCTGAAGGAATGGTGAGGTTGCCAGGTTCAAATTGGTTTACCCATTTCGGCAAAGAAAACTGTAATTCTGGCAGCTGTAAGTACATAAGCTGTAGTGGTGTAGTATTAGTTGTACTGGCTCCTTTTTGATCTTTTCGAAGTTTCGGGGTTAAAAATACAAACAGTGAATAATATAATTTACCAAAAACATAGCGCACGATATATCAAAAGTATCAGACTTACGTTTACTGCTGGTTTTACAGCTCAGAAATACCCAGAAAAACAGGCAAAGTTATGCAATGCACCTTTAAGTAAATGGAAAAAGAAAATGACAGATTTTAAACTAAAATTTTTGTGCGTTTTACTGTACACAGACTAGAGACTTAATTTCATTAGTAGCAATGTACCACGAATAACTGACCTACATTAACCAGCCCAGTGCTCTTCATTTTAGCGCAGGATGGGCAAAATGTGCTTGCAGACGTCTTGAGGATAAATTATTGAGTTTGAACTGATTCTGAAGGAATGGTGAGGTTGCCAGGTTCAAATTGGTTTACCCATTTCGGCAAAGAAAACTGTAATTCTGGCAGCTGTAAGTACATAAGCTGTAGTGGTGTAGTATTAGTTGTACTGGCTCCTTTTTGATCTTTTCGAAGTTTCGGGGTTAAAAATACAAACAGTGAATAATATAATTTACCAAAAACATAGCGCACGATATATCACAAAAGTATCAGTATCGCAATATTGACTGGTGCATTTATCAGTTTTGGACTAAATATATCGCAGTATTTAACTAAAAAGTCTTTATAAAGGCTCTATTCCCAACTTTTTCCTATGTATTTGAGCAAAAATATGTCGTGTATAAGCAGCGTTATATTGTGCAATCACCAGGAAGTGCGTGTTAGCATGCTAGTTGTCGTCACGTCGGAATAATTCAGATATGCTTGAAATGCATGAAGTACGTGAGGAATAACTTTGGACCACTGCAATTTATCTAGTTCTGTTTTTCATGTTTTAAGACACCTTTATTTTTTATTATTTATCATTTTTCTTCCTTAGCGCTTATTTCAAATTGATTTAATATTGCTTTCGTCGAGTGAAATAAGCCGCGCACCTACACTTAAATGATTATTACGATTGTGCGGAGAAGTATATTCAATTATCACATATCAGAATCTTTTTTAATATTGTGCAGCGCTGGTTTACATGATTCATTACTGCAGTTGTTTGCAAAGTGACTCGGAGGAGGTGGTAGGTTTTTCTAGTTCCAGACTGTTTCTCATTTATTGATGTCTTCCTGACGCTATCTAATTAGTTTGCATTTTGTCGTTATCTCTCGTGACATGAAAGATTGAGAAGACAAAACTTGGTAAACTACTGCGCTCTGAGTTTCACGCGCCGCTTCGGTGTTTTGACAGTAAAAGTGAAAGTGATTTGAAAATGAGCCGTTTGGACATGTTTAAAGCTTCATTTTCCAAAGGCTTTTTCTAGTTTTTAAGTAATAGTCATGGATTGATTAGAAGCATTTCTTGTGGGGTGAAAAATTAGGGTTAATCACTTTGCTAACGTGATGTTAATTTTATGTTTTTCCTTATGTAAATCAATTTTGTTGTAAGTTACGTAGCATATGAAGAATTGGTAATTTTCAGTATACAAGAAAATGGTCACAATTAGCATAAAGCAAAGATTACTGATAATTACATTTTTGATTTTACTTGTTTACTATAAAATATGAACTTTATACATTTAATTCCATACATTTAATTGCTAAATTTACTACATAATACCCATCAAAGGTCCTATATTACATATAATTGACTGATGTGTGAAGTTATAATCCTGTTACCTCCTCAAAAATGTACTTAAAGTTGTGTTTTTTGTTTCATTCACACATTTGAGTAATTCTGTATAAGCTCAAAATGCTCTGATCCACCTTCTGATGTCATGAACTGGTAGATTTCAAGTTAAATTATTATGTTTTACCTTTTGTTTAGTGGAGATCGGCAGTTCCAGGTGCATGTATATGATAGTGAAGGTCTATGTGCATTTCCTGTATTACCAAATGACATCATCCTCAACAGTGAATAATATAATTTACCAAAAACATAGCGCACCGTATATCACAAAAGTATCAGTATTGTGATATTGACTGGTGCAATTATCGGTTTTGCACTAAATATATCACAGTATTTAATTGAAAACTCTTTATAAAGGCTCTATTCCCAACTTTTTCCTATGTATTTGAACAAAAAAATGTCGTGTATAAGCAGCGTTATATTGTGCAATCACCAGGAAGTGCGTGTTAGCATGCTAGTTGTCGTCACGTCGGAATAATTCAGATATGCTTGAAATGCATGAAGTACGTGAGGAATAACTTTGGACCACTGCAATTTATCTAGTTCTGTTTTTCATGTTTTAAGACACCTTTATTTTTTATTATTTATCATTTTTCTTCCTTAGCGCTTATTTCAAATTGATTTAATATTGCTTTCGTCGAGTGAAATAAGCCGCGCACCTACACTTAAATGATTATTACGATTGTGCGGAGAAGTATATTCAATTATCACATATCAGAATCTTTTTTAATATTGTGCAGCGCTGGTTTACATGATTCATTACTGCAGTTGTTTGCAAAGT
Source organism: Scartelaos histophorus (assembly GCA_000787155.1). Lineage (NCBI taxonomy): Eukaryota > Metazoa > Chordata > Actinopteri > Gobiiformes > Gobiidae > Scartelaos > Scartelaos histophorus. The sequence goes on along the minus strand of KN487322.1, from coordinate 16,030 downwards.
GACTCGGAGGAGGTGGTAGGTTTTTCTAGTTCCAGACTGTTTCTCATTTATTGATGTCTTCCTGACGCTATCTAATTAGTTTGCATTTTGTCGTTATCTCTCGTGACATGAAAGATTGAGAAGACAAAACTTGGTAAACTACTGCGCTCTGAGTTTCACGCGCCGCTTCGGTGTTTTGACAGTAAAAGTGAAAGTGATTTGAAAATGAGCCGTTTGGACATGTTTAAAGCTTCATTTTCCAAAGGCTTTTTCTAGTTTTTAAGTAATAGTCATGGATTGATTAGAAGCATTTCTTTTTGGGTGAAATATTAGGGTTAATCACTTTACTAATGGGATGTTAATTTTATGTTTTTCCTTATGTAAATCAATTTTGTTGTAAGTTACGTAGCATATGAAGAATTGGTAATTTTCAGTATACAAGAAAATGGTCACAATTAGCATAAAGCAAAGATTACTGATAATTACATTTTTGATTTTACTTGTTTACTATAAAATATGAACTTTATACATTTAATTCCATACATTTAATTGCTAAATTTACTACATAATACCCATCAAAGGTCCTATATTACATATAATTGACTGATTTGTGAAGTTATAATCCTGTTACCTCCTCAAAAATGTACTTAAAGTTGTGTTTTTTGTTTCATTCACACATTTGAGTAATTCTGTATAAGCTCAAAATGCTCTGATCCACCTTCTGATGTCATGAACTGGTAGATTTCAAGTTAAATTATTATATTTTATCTTTTGTTTAGTGGAGATCGGCAGTTCCAGGTGCATGTATATGATTCTAGTGAAGGTCTATGTGCATTTCCTGTATTACCAAATGACATCACAAGGTGGAACAGGATGTTTTCAGCTTGAGAGAAGAGCTCGACCTCACCATTTTCCTCCATATGGGCACATTTGTTCTCCCACACCCGCCAAACTCCCTCCAAATATGTATTTATTCCGTAACCTACTTCAGAAACTTTATATATCTTAAATCAACATCATCATATTTCATTTTTGTGTTTGAATCTCATCACGAAACAGCCCGAACGCCCAGGTATATGAAAAGCCCTTGTGTTGTTGTCTCATAAGAAATAGCCTCACGCTGATCCACCTCGCGTTCATTTTTCAATTTGAAAGTTCTGGGCCCCGCTCCTTTAAATACACTGTACATGAGGCGCTTATAATGGCCCCAGTTGCTGCAGTGAAGAGGACAGTAGTGTACGTAGTAACAGAGCAGCAGATACAGCACGGATGACTCATATTTCTAAGGTTATTTGTGGCTATATTTAGGATTTATCGGTCACATAGTCATTTGTACTCCTCAGTCTGCAGGATGGTATTAATATAGTGTTGAAATGCACAGCTGTTAAACCAAGATAGCTTTTTAATGCAGTTTTAAATGGGGTGTTTATGCGCTATATCACGCTGTACAACTAGAATAACGTACACTTTTTTAAAAAACGAAAACAGATATCTTAAACAATGGATTTTTAGAAGACAAAGTACAATTTCAAAATGTTAAAATAACTCGTCCAATTGTGATATTTTATATTTCATTTCAGTCTTTCAGTCTTGGGTGCATTAGTTTGCTTTTTTGCATATTGTCCTTGTGAAAATCAGAAGAAATCAGACTATTCACATATCAGATTTAGCTGGAAACTCCAGAAATCAGATAATGGACTTACACTTAGACAAACTGTATCGTTCTACATGGGAATTTTTACTTATTTTTTTATTTAAATAAGAGACTTAGACTTAGACTTAGACAAACTGTATCGTTCTACATGGGAATTTTTACTTATTTTTTTATTTAAATAAGAGACTTAGACTTAGACTTAGACAAACTATCGTTCTACACATGGGAATTTTTACTTATTTTTTTATTTAAATAAGAGACTTAGACTTAGACTTAGACAAACTGACACAGTAGATCATTCATCACCATATAATATACAGTAATATAATAACAATAATAATATAAACTGTAATAATACATTCTAAATAAGTAGCAATGGTAATGGTATTTTTTTTTGTTTCAATATTTTTTTTTTCTTATTTAGTGTCCATTTCTACTGTATACTATACTATGTCATGATAAAAACGTAGCCTACTTTATTTACCCCTTATAAGGAGAATGCACTCTTTGCATTTGACCCAATTTTCCATATCTCTGACGAAAAACCTGTCAGGAGTTGTAAAATTGAGTTTACATTTTAGTTTACAGACTTTTTTCGGGATGGTTTGCAGTAATGTGAGCATCGTGTCGCCATGGTAACGCCCAAACATTTCACCATTAGAGACGCGCCCCTTCTCGCTGTGAGCCGCGAGCGCTTGCCAAGTATAAATGGAAAAAAAAACAAGATGCATTTCTATTGTAAAGCTTAGTTATTGATGTGACGAGAGAGTTGAAGAGCGCCGTTTGTCTCGCTGCTTGTTTTCCGAGTGTGTCCCAAAGCAAAGGGACGGCCATGGTCTGTGCATCTGTTGAACACAATGCAAACACGCCTTTGATGCAATATGGACACACTGGTGTAAAATGAGGGCGGAACAGTTGGTGCTTGTAATAAAGTGAGTTTCAGATCTGGTAAGAGCTTCAGATGGTCCATATGTCTCAAACCTGCTCCACTCAGCAAATCAAGCATGAAATGAAGCATCTTTTTGGACTTTCAATGTCTTATAGTTAAAAATACGTATTAGAGTGAAGTTTCTGTGGGTACAACAGCAGATAAGATTGAATATGCCAATTACTGTTACATAAAAACATATGTGCGAGTGATGAACTAATTAAAAAACACGTCATGTGGTTAATACAGTGTAAATAGTAATGATGGTGATATTTGAACATTATAAAAAAGTTCCTACAAAGTACAACAAAGTTCCTACAAGTACAGCAATAGACTTTTTTCTTTTTACTATAACCCAAAGTTGACCTTGACAGTGATTTAATCTTACTTTTAATTGTCATATCATGCAAACTTATTCCATCTTCTGAAACAAAATTACCACATTATGTAGTTGCAAATAAGATTATTGTGTAAGTACTGAACAAGTTACTACTAAAACTAGAATTGATACTCTGTACTGATACTGCAAAATACTCCTGAATACTTTTACTTTGATCTATCCAGAAATAAAGCCACATGATTATATAAAATAAACTACAATTTAGTTTAAAAATGACATTATATAGTCTCTAAAGAGTTTTTAATCAGCATTGAAGTATAAAAACTGTGCAACTTTGTAGGGTCCGGTCTCCATGGAAACATTATTGCTTTGTCTGTAATATTTCATGGTATGACTCTGAACATATCCGTCATATTTATTCATTACGAGTGTTTCTATTGCTCAAAAATACAATAATTCCTTCTGTGAATAGGGGCGACTTTAAACCGATCTGAATTGTAATGTAGCGTGGTGTTGTTTAATCTCCGCTGTGGATATTCTTGACAAAGCAATATTGTTTCTGTGGAGACATGCGATTGCCAGAACCTCTAGTAGAAATGTTACTGAGTGCAGCTTTAAAATCAGGATCAGGATCAGGTATGGCGCTTTTTTCTTAGTATCAAATATCTGAAATACAAGACTATAGTTATAAATCTTGCATTCTGCCCTATCTGCCTCTTGTATTTGTCTTCTTCATGTCTTGGTGCACTTGTTTGCCACATGGGCCCGGAGCATGGAGAGGGTCATGTGGGGGCTCATTCGTAGACATCCTAACCTTTGACCCGTATCCCATAATTCCCCCTGCTTCGGACCACATAAAAGGCATCCCCCCAGTCGGGACCTGATTCGACACGATCTGTCCTCTCTCCGGAAAGCCCAGTGGGAATGAACGGAAGAACATCGCGCCACTATTTTTTCATGTTGACATATATGTAGTTATATATATATTTTTTTTTCAATTTTACAATTTCAAAGATTGTCCATTTCAGTCTCTTCTGATGCCTCCATCCATCCGGGCTGGCGCAGGAGGTGTAAAGGTCTCTTCTTTGTCATCAAAACTGCAGATTAGTTTTGCCTGGGTGAGTTTGGCTGTCTCCTTTATCACAGTGTCCAGAGGAGGGCCCCCGGTTCGGTTCACCCCTCTGCAAAGTAATAACTGAACAGACCTCTATATTTCTCTATATTCTCCATTCTCGCTGCTATCTCCAACACCGCTATTACCACGGCGTTTCGAGGCAGGGCAGTTGGGATTATTTCTGTATACGCATGGTGAGGCTATGAGATACATATATTTGAGGAGGCGTAGCAAGCGGATAGAATAAAAAAGTTAAAAACACATACATTTTTACACTCGCTGGGGCTTGAAGTTGGCTCAGGTCAATGTGTACTGTTGTTGTGCCCTTGAGTATGTATGTCACAAAATGAAAGTGGTGTGTGAGTGGCTGGTAATGGGTCATTTTTGGCTATATGTGTGGAAAAAATCATATTGATCAAACTCGATTTTCAATTTGATTCGATTTTTCCTATTAAAAATGACACAAACAAATAACTGTGACCTTCATATATAATTTAAAGGTCCACTGTGTAACTTTTCACCTGTTTGTCTCCATGGAGATGTTATTTCTCTGTCTTGCGGTAGGAAAAAATCCCAAAAACTTGTATGTATGATCTCTATTTTTACTACAAGCGGGGTCACCTCTCCTCAGATCTGGTGCGTGACTTGACCCGGCGGCTCCACTGTTGCAGCTGTGGAGCCTCCACCAGAAAAGTTGCGTAATACCTTTAATAAATGAGACACTGAAGTCTGAACTCTGCTCCAAACTACATTATTTTACTGACAGGAAATTGGCTGTGGACCTCTCCATTAAAAACAGATAATGGACAATTTAAATGATTTGATCCTGGTTCCATTCAGATTCAGTTAATAGCACTGCCCTACCCCCGGTGTATGTGTGAATGAAAAATACAGTGAAAAGCGCCTTGGGTTTAGCAATAGCATTATTATTATTACTTTAAAAATATAGTAACATTTCTCTTATACCTGTCAGATCCATATGGACTTGTTCATTAATCAATCAACCTGTTAAACTTATAACTGATTCACTGATTAATACCGTATTTTTGGGGCTATAAAGTGCACCGGATTATAAGGCGCAATAAGAGAAACAAAACGTGTGTTGGATATATCGAACTTTATTCAGGTCATTTACAATAACTGTTGGGTGATTTCAGCATCAAACATGCCCGGATCCCTCTCAACATTGTTCAGTTTTAACCATAGACTGTATAAAAAAGTGGACTAAGCGAGTGTGACGTCACTCATAGCGTTCAGCGCCGCTCAAATGAGGCTCGCGATGCTTCACAGTTACAGGAGCGAATTTGGAGCCAGGCTCTATGTTATGAATAGGATTTTTTTGACTAACAGAATAGCGAAAAAAAATTCAGGATCATGTGTCGCGGGTTAATAAGAACATTTTAAGACCAAGATGAAGAGGATCACAGCAGCAGGTACAGAGAGACGAGCGACAAGATCCTAATGTAAGTCAATGGGAGCCAGAGTCAGAAGGAGCCGGAAGAGCCTCCTGGAGCACTTCCTGTTTGGCACACGACGGCTAACGCGTTAGCTATGTCCATTCATATATACGATCTATGGTTTTAACACAAAAATACAAAACCTGAAATCTGCATCGTAAGCTACCGGTATGTCGCTCTATATGTCGCTCTATATGTTGGCGACATATTACTCCTCCTAACTTGCAGAGTAATACGTTATTAGCCGTAATGTTACAACATAAAATCGGTTGGAGGTTAAACACAACCAAAGGTCACACATAAGGCCACTGTTGATTTTTGAGAAAATGTAATGATTTTAGATGCGCCTTATAGTCCCAAAAATACGGTAAGTGAAATAGTTAGAAATAGTTTTCCAGTTAGTTTTTTATTTCTACCTTTAACAGCTCACTTGCTCTCACTATATAGGCCTGTCACAGTAACACATTTTGAAGTACAAATATACATAATATTGAAACAAATTTATCTCACTGAAACAATGGACTTTTTCACACTTCACAAAACTGGAAGAGTTTGGAAACAGATGTGATTGTGGCGTTCTGTCATGTTCGGCGGATCAACAGTTACGACCAGCTGCCTGTAAGACATCGAAACTGCAATTAAAGTCCCGTCCTTCATGGAAATCTGTAGCGGGTTGTGAAGACCACGGCTGTTAGATCCACGGTTTTATCACATGCACAGTGTCCGTAACTACATCGAAAGTCGTCATCGGCATGCGTGAACAGGGTCTATGAACAAAAAAGCAGGATTATCCCAAAAAAAGTACAATATAGTTAAAATTTTAGCTGCAAAAGATAAATAGAAGAATAAAATACTTTAGTTGTAGGATATATCTAGAATCACAGAGTCATAGAAGTTATTTATTCAACCTTTTTCAGCTGAAATACAATCGTAGTACAAAAAAATAACAAAAACTCCCACTAATACAAAGAAAAAGTAGCCACTGACCTCTAAAATAACTGTCCCTTCTTTCTTAAATTGAAAAACAAGTCAATATTGGCTTACCACTATACAACTTTATACTTTTTTACTATCCGACTCCTATCCTGTCTTTCCCATCTTGGATTATTTCTACAACTTCATGACATCACAAGGTGGAATAGAGCATTTCGACGATTGCTCAAACATGTGTGAATGAAACGACACGACCAGGACTGTTTTTGATGAGGAAACAACATAAAAAACACAAATAAAAAAGTCCCGGTATGTCATTAATGAGAGGAAATTGAACTATAGAACTTTAAATTCTTGAACACATGCAAACTGTAAATGATCCGGCTCCTGTCCTCTCTTTCCCCTCTTGGATCCTTGTTAACCGAGGGATTATTTCAGTGCAAAGCCTGTATTTGCCAGAGTGACAGTGGAGCTGGCGGACGTGACAGGAGACATATGCGAGGAGGCCGATCGCTCTGACAAAGTTGTAATGGCGCCTTTAATCCAGCTAGCCCCGCAGACTAATTTTATTTTCTATTTCCGCTCTGATGTGGATTTGGGCTTGCGTGGCTTGATGACTTCACTGGAGTCCTAATAGTCTGCCTAATATTGCAGGAGGCAGGGGAATAAAGCGCAGTCTGCATGGTTAAAAATAAAGTACGATTTTTCCTTGCTTTTAAATTTGATTATAGCTAAGGGAGAAGCATGTGACATATTACTTATTACCAAATGGAGTTGCATTCATTTTTGACCTGAATTGTGCATTGGGGATTGCAGATTTTTTGACAGGTTGACACATAATTTCTATTTTTGTAACGTGGCACACTAGCTGCATAAACTGGATAAATAGAAAGCTAGAAGAAATTCAAAGTGTATTTTTGTAATTCAATGAGTCCAACAACTGGCATATACTTTTACAGTGTACCATCCTGTACCTTTGATAGTATTGATACTTTGCAGGGACATCATGCTGGGGGTGTGCTACATGTGTATTGATGTGTATTGGCGTAATGTTCAGCCGTTATCCTGCAGACGCGACGCACACATTAGCAAACAACGGCGAATACGTTTTAAGATGGTCTAAAAACTCAAGAAAAAGTGTTAAATGAAATTAAACAGCACATTTTCAGGAACCTGTCGTCAGTACAAGTGTCCACGGTCCTTTTTAGGTGTTTGATTTTCAGCAAAAAGGTGAGATTGACTAACTGAAAAACCGTTGGCTAATGCTTCCTAGCTTTTGTCTGTCATTTTATGTGTGAAAGACTTTTTTAAGCGTGCAAATCATCTCAGCTGTTGTAGTTCCAGCTGAATCAGTTCTTTCCGGTCAGATTGTGTTAAAACAAATCTCAGATTGAAGTCTAACTTGAGTAACTTCAGACAGAGCAGTGCTTTCAGTTAGCTTCACACCTCGAGAGAAAGTTGAAAAACGGCAAAGTATCAATAAAGACATAAATGACTTAACACTAGAAGTATTTAAATATTGCTTTAAGTAAAAATGGTGTAGGCTATGTTGTAAGAAAGAATGCTGCACTATGTAATTTTTCTGCTGGAAGGTCTGTCAACTGCTTGTTTCCATGGAGATTTTCATTGATTTACCATGAAGTGATGTTTTTTTAGCAATGAAAATACCTGAAAATGAGTTGTCAGTGAAGTTTTCAGTGGAAGATGCAGTGGTTAAGCTACATTGGGCCACACTGTGTCTGTGGATCCAAGGAGGTGTCCGACCTTCCAGCGGAAAAGTTACACAGTGCACCTTTAGTCCAATCATAGAACACAAGCAACTTATGCGAGTCCATAGAGCAGTAATGGGATAAAAGAATAGAGCAATTTGCTGAGCTTTTCAAGATAATTCTGTCATTTAATTCCAAACCAATTTTCATTCATAATCTTCTTCTTTTATCTTTACTTTTCATGGGGACATTTGGCAACTGTTTTTTGGCAAATTGAAACTAAAAAGAAAAACAAAATGTCAGAAATTATTCTATTTGTTATAAGAAAATTATAAGAAATTATGGAAATGCTATCGATATTTTGGCGCATTATCTTTAAACTGTATTGTCGAAATGAGCAAACATGGCAACGCAAAACAAATGAAAAAAGATTGTTACGCTTTTTCATCCAGGTAATTGTTTTTCTTGCGGCTTTTATTAGAGAAACGTTTCCAATAGCGACGGTAAACAGCTCTAATGAGTAATCTCGCCTTTGATAGTATCGTCATGACGATCACAGTCAATTAGAGCATATAAGAATTAGCCCTATACACGCCTACGCACTTTCCTCTGAGGGCTTAGTTAACCTCCTAACATCTCCGTGAACTCCGCCCACATTACATCGACTTTAGGGTTCAGAGGTCAAAGGGGTCACGCCAAGGTCGAAAACAGTCGCCGGCTTTCGAGGAAGTCTTTATACGCGGACTTTTTGTTTGGCTAAAGCTACTAGCATAACTGCCATAGAGTGGGTATTGATTGTTTTGCTTTTAAGGACGTAGCGCTATTATGGGACTGGTATATAGGAAAACAGGAAGAAGACGCATATAGCTCCAGCCATTAAAGCATTTTTATTGAGAATTTGATGCAATTTTGGTACCACAAAAAATAGGACCCATATTACGCTATTTACTCTATGTTATTATGTTGTTTCCTCATCAAAAATAGCCAGTGCACACTCTGTTCCACCTTGTGATATCATATGGTGATACAGGAAGTGCGTTTTTTAATTCCATACACCCCCACTAGAATGTTCGATAATTTCATTGCCTTTCATTGCCTTTTTCCACTTAAATTTAACAAAAGATTTAACTTCATGACATCACAAGGTGGAACAGCGGATTTTGAGTTTTGGAGATGTAACAGACTAATAATAAAGGTATATTTTTGATGAGGTAATAATAGTATAACGTGACTAAAACCTTGCAAGAGTCAATTTTGCATAACACAGGACTTTAATAGTATTATAATAGTAACGTGTAATAGTAAAAAAGTAAAAATTGTGATGGGAGCTCTGACTGACTTATCATACTGTTGTTGTGTCCTTGGGCAATACACTTTTTTACACCAAGTCTATCATAAATGTGTCTTTGTATTGGGGTCGTATATAGTAGATGCACTCATCGTATTTACACGAATGGAGCATTTGTACTTTACTTACTTTGAATATATATTTTTATGTTTTGACAGCCGCTGCATCAGCTTCAGAGCAACTTTTGTCTAATTTTACAGGCTGTATAATTTGCTGCTGTCACTTGCTGTAATTAATCTATGAGAAAGAGTAAAATAATATAATGCATGAAAATTAACCTATTAGTCAGGACTGGGAAATATGACAGAAGCTTTTTTTTTTTTCTTTGATCAATGACAACTTTCAATTTAATTTTGAATTTAACTTAAATATATATGAAACAATCTATATATATCATACAGTTCTGAGACTTAACTATACTTTAACCCTTAACCTTAACGTTAAAGGTGCATTGTGTAACTTTTCTGGTGGAGGGTTTGTCATCTGCTTGTTTCTATGGAGATGTCATTACTCTGCAAGGAATGTTCCACAATATGACATTAAACAACCTTACATTTCTTAAATTACAGGTGGTTTTATTGCTCAAAAATACTTAGAAAAACATGTATTCTGACTGCGAGTTGGGCTGCCTCTCCACAGATCTGACTTGGAACTTCAACATATTAACCCATACGCTAACTCAAGGACCTGTTTTTCTGTATTACACCGCTTTATTGGGGTGTATCTGAATTACTTTCTTGTCTCCATCAGTCCATAAATGAATACATCTTTCCAAAGGGCACCTGGATGCATATTTCCCATAGATTGAAGTGTTGTGATGGCTGACATTTATAAGGCAGTTGCGATGGTAATTTTCAGTAATACCTTTGACAGATGATTCATGACAACATAATCATCTGTGAAGCGGTGACTACAGTGTTAAGAGCGCGGACCCCTTGCTGTTTAGGAAATATGGCGACTGAAGATTGATTGTTTGTAATTGAAGCCTGTCGTATGAATGTAAATATGGAGACGTGGGGCTTCAAGTGCACTCACCAGTCCGGAAATGTAAAGACTATAGGTAATAAAAGTAGCTACGAAGTTTGGAAGATCTTCGTAATTAGAATATGATGTTTCTTGATACTTTGAGGTCAGCGTTGCTTGGGGGTGTGAAGCTAATTGCTAACTGTAGGCATTGCTCTGTCTATCTTGAGTTTTTCTGTGGATGCTTGTGTTGATCACAGTTTCCTGAAAATGTGTTGCTTAAATTAATTTAGCATTTTTTCTTGAGTTTTTAGAGAAACTTTTTTGTATGCACTGTGTCACCATGGTAACGAGTAAACATTACGTCATATGCATTCATGTAGAAAACCCCCAGCGTGATGACATTAGAAAGTATCAGCTTCCTATAAAGACTTGAATAGGTTTAGGTTCTCTTTGGGAGTAAGTTGTCACAAAAGGAACATTTTGGAGGATTTGCTTATTGTGTAGAGTGACCAGACGTCTCTATTTACCCGGGACAGTCCCAGTTTTAAGCCCTTTCCCAGCAGATTTATCTCAAAATGTCCCAGATGTCCCTATTATTGACCAATCTGATCCCTGCCAACGGTAAAAAGAGGCATCAATTGTCATTTGTTTAGGTAAAATACATAAAAGCATGCTTAAAAATTGCCCAAACACAAAGAAAATGCGACTATACTGTCTCAAATCATCATCATGAACGGTCAAGTGCATAGCAGTTTTCCTTAATTACGCGCTTAATTCACAATTTTATTATTATCAACCGCCACAAACCGGGGCTGTCCCAGTTTTTGATGTCGAAAATCTGCGCGTTTATGAGATCAACTGTGTAACTTTTCACGCCTGATCGTTTTGTTTCTGCTTTGCCTCCAGTTTTCCATATTATCGCATTACAATCGGATGTTAGGTTAAGTTGAAGTAATAAAAAAACGTAATAAAAGCTGAATAAATGCAAGATATATGCATTTAATTCCATAAAGGTAAAGCAATAACATGTCCAAGGAGACAAACAGGTATCAAATCCTCAATGAGAGACGTTATTTAGTCTTAAAAGTTGTGAAAGAACAAAAATAAAACAAAGATAAACTATGTTCTTATGTTCTTTCTACACGTTGCTATTGTGCCATTGAGCAAGACACATTTCCTGATTGCGCGCGACAGTCGAATTTGAATCGGAGAAGTCTGTTTGCTCAAAACGGCATTCAAACCCTCATACACGCATCACTAAAACACATGCGTACTGTACAAACATATCACCGAGCCAAACATAATCTCAAAAGACAAACAGCCGTAAGAGCCAAGACACAGACACAGGATTTCACACTGTCCCATCTGTCAAAGGAATATACAAAAACCGCGCACATTTTTATAGGCCTCGCTTATTCTGAGCAATTTGTGTATTTTGTTCTCAGAGGGGCTCCATAGCTGCGTTGTGAAAGTAGAAGAAGCGAGCGATGACTTATCTCGACTGTTTTACGTCGACTTGACTCTAGCTGTAAGTTTTCGGTAGCAGATTGTTCACATTTTTTATTTCTGCTTGAGGACTATCATTTTGTAGAAAGCGCAGACAGAAAAAAAAAGAAAAGTGGCAACCTTGAGCGTAACTTGTCCTCGCATTTTAGATGATTTTTTTTAGTATTGATGAAATACAGCTACTACTTCCTGTATTTTTTAGGTTTTTTTCTCAACTTTTCTTAAGTGCACTGGATTTTTAAAGCGCCTTTCAAGTCAACCAAAGTGCAGTACTTTGTATTATTCATTCTCTTTACATTCAATGGTGATAAAATGCTATAGAAGCCACAGCTGCCCTGGGGTAGACTTGAAAAGCGAGGCTGAAAATCTGCACCAACGGCCAACACTTTATGTACAATAATAAGACAAAAACATAAAAAAATGCACTTAAACATGCACTTAATACAGTTTAGTTGTACTCAGTTTCATACAGTAATAATTTTTCAGTTTAGGCCATTAAAATAAAACTGTAGATATATTTAAGTTGATCCTACACCAGAAAAGAGCTTTAAAGTTTAGTGGATATAAAGACATCACATTTATTTGGACTTATATTGTCAGAGAAACCACTTTGAGACAAAAAACATGTTGTCTAACTCTGTAAATATATGCAGGTGCCTTCAACCTGAGGAAATAATTTCTATAAAATAAACACCACCGGTTTCTCGCTTGTCTCTCCATCTCCGCTTGAAACTTTATCTCGAGCCGAGCGGCCGCGTTAAGCTTTACCAGCGCCCGTCCACGCGCACGCATTTCGCCCCTCGGTCCGGCATCCTTCGCCGAGGAGTTTGTCGTCATAGCAACAGTAAAACGAGACGACTTCGCTGTCAGCCGTAATGTTTCATGGCCCCCCTCGCCGCCATGGCAACA
>KN487317.1:33363-46160 GCA_000787155.1 Scartelaos histophorus | reverse complement strand
AAGGTAAGTACTGAACAGCCAGAGGTTTAGAAAAAAAATGTGAAAAATTTACATTTCAGAATTATACAAAAAGGCTTTTTACAGGAAACTCAAAGTGGATTAACAATTTAGAGCTTTTCTGCAGCAGTGAAGGTTGAATCAGCCGTGATACCTGCGCTATTTCCTACAGAGTTCCAACTTTTCCTTATTAGTTAGAACCTCCTGTGTTTGCGTAAAAGCAGTATTGGAACACACTGTGGTGGTAGACCCTCATGAGCATCGGGTGAACAACACGGTAATGCAGAAAGTGGTGTGTTGCTACAAAAATGACGAGCATTAACAATGAATGAAAGAGAGGCAGACCATCATAACGCTAAAAATGTAGGCCTTCCTTACAAGGAAATTGCAAAGTCAAGGTGTCAGTGAGTTTTCTTTCAAAAGGCACTCAGAAACTGAGGGAAACAGGCTGAAACTGAAGCCACAAGAGAGGACAAGTTTCTGAATGTTAACAGCTTGCCTGATAGGCGGCTCACAGGACAAGAGGGAACAGCTTAATGGTGGTTGTAGTAAGTAAGTCTCAGTTTCAGCTGTGAAGAAAAGACTTTAAGCTGCAGATTTGACAGGAAAGCCAAGAAAGCCATTGCCAAGACGTCAGAATAAGACAAAAAGGCTCTCCTGGGTCACAAAACACCGCCACTGGACTACTGAAGACTGGAAGAAGGTATTATGGACTGATGAATCAAAATTTCAGATCTTCGGTTCATCATGCCTGATCTTTGTATGCTGTCAAGTAGGGGAGAGGATGGTTCCACAGTGTGTGACATCAACTGTCAAACATGGAGGAGGAAGTGTGATGGTCTGGGGCTGTTTTGCTGGATCCAGGGGGTGAGCGGCACCCTGAACCCAAACAGCTATTGCAGCATTCCCCATTCATGCAGTACACTCTGGTATGCACCTAGTTGGTCAGAGGTTTATCCTACAGCAAGATAACGACCAAAAACAGAAGTCCGAGCTATGCAAAAACTACCTCAGGAAAAAAGAAGAAGATGGTAAGCTTGAAAACAGGAGTGGCCGGTACAGTGTCCAGAATTAAACCCCATCGAGCTGGTTTGGGATGAACTGGACAGAAGAGTGAAAGCCAGGCTACCACATATGTGCTACACATTTATGGGAACTTCTGCAACAGACTTGGGAAGAACTTTCAGAATATTTGAGTTCTATTGTAGAAAGAATGCCATGAGTGTGTTAAGCCGTTATATGTGCCAAAGGTGGCTACTTGGAAGAGTCAAAAGTTTACAATACATTTTGGTTTATAAATTGATTCCATGATTTCTTTTACAACTCAAATTGCTTATTTGTTCTTTGCTTTCAATTTAGAGTGCAATGACAGTAAATTGAATAATCTTCAGCAAAAAAGCCGGAAAAATTTGAAAATGTTTGACCGGGAGTGTATATATAAATAAAAAAACAAGAAATATAGACTGTTTTACTGGAAGCTTTGCTTGATCCATAAATAACCAACGCACCTGTTCTGAGAAAGATGAATGCTGTGTACGCCCCAAACACAGCTGTATAGGAGAACTGGAACACTGTCAGAAGGGAATCAAAATAATGGTCATATAAAATAAACAAACAAATAAATCAGTAGTGATCTCGAGTCTCTGACCTGCAGATAAGAAGATCCCCGACAGAGTGCCCTGCCTAAACCGCAGCAGCTCAATCACGTGATGAAAATGGGCTGCAATGTGATTAGCATTAACAAACACTTTATTTAAAAAAAGAAATATACTAAAATCCTCCAGAACTGAACAAACTCACCAACTCCAAAGAATAGAGGGCAGGTAAAGATAGCGGCAAATGGTCCTGCACAGGGCACTAACATGGGCAGCATACAGGCGCGGAACACCAGCTCCTCTGTCAACGGAGCCACCACCTGATTCCTCAGCCAACGCATGTCACTGAAGCACAGGGACCAGAACCACGGATCTAGAGGACAAGACAGTTTTAGGAGAGGCTACATTGCAAGACGCTTGAAGTAAAGTTTGACCACTAATAAATGTTGTATTTTGTCATCATAAACTTTACAGTTCTAAGAGGTTTTACCACAAGCCACTTTGATGCCATCCATGAAGCTCCAGGGACAGTCCATGGCCAGCTGCATCAGGGGCCCCATAAACAAGACCTTAAAGACACAAGAAGACACAAAAACAATGCATATGGATATTGTGTTCACTGTGCAAGTGCATATAAAATTAACCCTTCATAGTTTGACAAACAGGGCTAAATATATGTTGTGTAGGAGGGCTGTGCAATTCATTCATTTTTAATGCTGGTCATTTCTAAATGTCAGTGATCAGATTGGGTCTTTTTAATGAAGAGAGCGACAGACAACTTTCTGTGAGTTAAAGCTATGGTTTGAAGGAGAGAAAGTTGTGAAGAATAAATATGTGGAAACAAATCATGATTAATTTTAGTTTAGTTTAGTTTAGTTATCAGGGACATGCACATAAACACATTGAGCTACACAATGAGGTTATATATTTGTGCCAGATTATAGCAAAATCGCTAATTTCCACCTTCAATCCCTGGACAGGTTGATGTCATAAATGGCGTACATGCCAATAAAATAAAATGCAATGTCTATCAGTGCACTCATTCATCCAGTCAATCAATAAGCAAAACTAGTCCCATTCATTCTCAGTCATCACATCCATATACTATTTTCATATTTCCAGTTCATGTTGATGCATTGGTACAGGGCAGATTAGTGTGTACAGGTTTGGTTGGTTAAAAGCTGTTGTCTGGCCAGGCGTGCAAACATTTCATAATTTGTGCATGATATTATTTCATGTGGGAGGGTGTTAATATATAATAACATATAATTCTGTCAGTCTACGCCCCAGCAGGTAGCGTCAGAGGAAGTTACCAGCGTACGAAGTGAGTATGGAGTGAATGAAGTGAATGAACAGTGTAGCACTTCAAAAAGCTTGTAAAGTGCAATACAATCACATTGCATTATAATGTATTAAATGTATAGTGCTTGTTGTATATGTTACCATAGTGAGCAGTAGTGGAAATATGATGGCAGGAATGAGGCCCTCCAACCGGATCCCCATGAGAGCCAACAATGAAGGGAAAGTCTGAAACAAAACAGAAACTGTTAGATTAAAGGAATCTAGTATTGCACCACAATAAAGCTTACAGAGTAAAAGCTAAAGCACAAAGTCTTACCCTGATCCCAGCAAGCTCTCTCCAGGCCCACACAAACAGAGGGGACAGGCCTGACACCACCAGCACACTGGTGAAGCGTCGCTTGATCACAACAGGGTGGTCCCTGTAGGAGTCATAACATACATCAATATTTTCAATAGAAATGCAGTGGGAATAAAAATAGTTGTGTGAAGAGTAAGAAAGCTCTCATGGTGGACAACAGTAACAGCTCAAGCACAATTGATACTTCACTGGAACCACAAAACAATGGCAATAAAACCTCTAAAAGTGGTGCATATGTAACTTCTTTGGAGGACTGTGCATGCCATCTGCTTGTCCCCATAAAGATGTTATTGTTTTACCAGGAATGTTGCACAGTATGCTATTAAAGATATTTATCTTCTTTGAAACGAGCAGAAGCAGATGGTGATCTTAACACTAGAACATTACATAGTACACTTAAAGATCTTTGCACTTTTAGAAGTTGTTCCAATGTAAATGTTAACAGCATGTTGTCTGACTGGTACATCTACCTCCTACACACATGGGAAGGGTTAATGTCTTCCATCACACCCATTTGTTTCTCCATGAGGATTAGCACAACAAACAGGCAAGTGTGGACCAGCCCTCCACCACTAAGCGACGCTATTGTGAGGTCCACAAATAGCTGCAGCAGCTGTGAACTAAATATGTCAGCTTTTATAAATATACACAAAATGCATCAACTCACTGACCAGAGTCTGATTTAAAATACACCACCAAAGCGTGCAAAAATAAGGCGAATTAGGACAATGATTTACAATAAGCTTCCATTAAAAGGACAGTTGATAGTATCCGTGTATGTTCTGTACCTGGGCAGGTCACTTCTCCAGATGTACAAGCTGCCCACATAGGAACAGGCCAGCAGCAGGCAGAAGAGCACAGACAGCCAGCATAAACCCTCTGGAGGAACGAAGACCCCGGCTCCGTAGAGCAGTTCCTCCGGGGGAAGTTTCAGGGATAAATCCTCCTCCTCGGCCATTGTGGCTCACTGCTGGTGGTTCCTCTTAAAGTCTTCGGCTACTGGGCCAGTCAACACGGCAAAACAGCAGGCGACATGAGCGGAGAAGTAGTGAGATCAGGCTTCAGTCAAAACGAGAGCTAACACAGCTAGCCAGTTAGCCGCATAGCCGCCGTGGCGCTTGTTACTGACGTCATAAAACCGTTTGTAGTCTTTTGGTCTCCGGTCTCAAAGAGCTGTGGAAGTGCAACACTGCCGCTTTGTGGAGATTAACGCTGCGACGGACAATACCTCTTTAACTCCTTTAGAGAAAACAAAGAACAGAAGTAAAAGTAAAGCCGCCTGTTGCCTCAGTGTGCGCCTCGTGTATGTGTATGTCTTTGTAGGCCTGAAGATTGTAAAGTTTCCTGGACTATTCCAAGATTGCAAAAATAACGTTACAGGTCAGATCTGTGGAGGGATGACTCCACTCACTGTAAGAATCGGCTACATGTTTGTGAAGGTGTTTGTTCAGTAATAGAAACACCTGTAACTGAATAAATGCAAGACAGACTAATAAAATGCCGAGGAACATTCTGGGCAAAGCAATAATACAATCTCCATGTAGTCCCAGACCACAGGTTAAACTGAAACAGAAGAGCAGGTTTAATGTGCTGGAGGCTTCTCACGTGTGAGGCAAACTATGAAAACAATGATATTTATTGGAGTGAGGTTTATGATAGTTTATTAAAATTCTAGGCTAATTGTTAAACTATTCACAATTCCCATTCCCATTAGAGCACAGACACATGAAGGCATTTGCCTTATAGACCTCTAGTCTACCTATATAAATAACGACATTAGTCTACAGACAAGAAATTGTTTAAAATTACGTTTAATTAAAGTGCTAGACCTATTTAAGTCTACAGAAATGCAGACTTCGTACAAGAGTGGCCTTGAACAGAGCACTACTCTAGCATCACATAATGTAAAAGATGATTTGATCACATATTCTTTTTTTTATTCTTCTTTCTAATGGTCTCCACAATAATGATGCCAAGTTTAGGCTATTGTTACACACCATACACACGCACACTGGTGCATATGAAGAAAAGCCACAAAGGATGGCAGTGTTTACCTGAAGCCCTCCACAGTGTGTGTAGAGGAGGGGGATGAGGGGCGTGTCATCGCCTTGTCTGCCGCTCTCTCCTCCGGTTGTGCACAGTCCGCGCCTCAGTCCGGAGCCGTGTGTTCGTGACGTGAGCGCGGAGGGAGAGGCGATGTTATCCTGCGCTGCTGCTCCATCTGTTTCCTCCACACTTCGCGTCTTCTCTTTGGTCTTCTTCTCGAGGCTTCCCAGGCCGTACGGGGACTGACACCCACCCACACACCCTTTCTACACCTCACACACCCACCCGGAGGAGGAGGCATCACAGCGGAGCAACCATCAGTGGGTAGGGGCCTGTTTTTATTGTACTCTTAAGATGTGGATGATGGATGCGTAACAAGGCTCCCTTTGATTGGCGGATTGTTTTGTTTAATCGGGTAGAAGACAAAGACAATATGTGAGTAGCGTCAAGTAACACTTTTAGAATAAAGAGGCGCTTTTTGGACCTATATTCGCTGAGCTCGTACATTATTTACATCAAGTGTGGTACAGCTGCGTGTCGGTGCGTAAGGAGGGCGTGTTTGCCATACTGTATGTTTATGTGCAGTGGAATCCCCTGTGTATTAGTCCATCGTGTATGCGTAAAATCAGCGCTATGGCTACGGGGCCTTCGGGGGTTTTCAGATGGAGCCTCCTCATGGCCAGATGCGCTCGTGTTACTACAGCATCACGTCTGGATAAAGGGGAGAACGCGTCATTGAGAACAGCGTGGTCCTGGGAAAACGCAATCCGCTGCAATCCCCGTACTCAGGGTAGGAGCCACTACGCCGAGGCCATGTTTAAAGCCCCCCACAGCTGTAACCAAGCCTCAGTGACTGGCGCATTAGCACTTCAGGACGAGGGGTTACGGTGCCTTCCAGACGGTTCCGAGGTGCGCACAGGCTCAGGGGACACAGTTCTGATGGAGATTTGTGGGCAGTGGGTTGGCTACATGTGGAAGCCCCTTGGCTACAATACTGTGGAGTTTGCTGAGTAATATGATAACATTATGGTCATGGTAAATAAAGGGAATTATGGAGGTACAAGCAACAGACAGTAGGCTTAAAATATGTATGTTGTGTGTAATAAAAACATGTCAGCTTGGAAAAACTGTACTGAAGTATTTCCACAAGATCCCACTGTATTACTTTGTATTAATTCATTTGTTACAGATGTGTTTTATTGCTTACGAAAATAAAAATGTGTAATGCCATACAGTGGAACATTACTGATAAAGTAATAACATCTCCATGGAGAAAAGTTCATCTTACATCTTTAATTGCTGCTAAACGTTCCATCTCACTCAACAGATGTAGCCTAACTATTCTAATCTAATAAAATATTAATGAAAGTATCTGATAATAAAGTTAAATGTGGTTCTAATATAAAGTAAAGCTGATTTTACCTAAACATGCAGTGTGGTTTTCATAAGTGAGAGCGGGGCAGACTTTGTCAGTTTTGGCCTCAACAGGTTGAGATAGTTTGAAGATCTTACCTCTTGCATAATTAATATGAACTGCCAAATGTTTAGATGTTTCTAAACAGAAATCTGGTGTCTGGAGTTTAACTGTTGGAAAGTCTGTCCCAGTTCTATTTGTATAATGTGATTTTTGCACAGCGGTTTCCAGTGAACTTTATTTATAGACACATGAAAACCATAAAAAGTTGAGGGACGTCAGTGCTGTGGGTACTGGTGTGTTTAGAGTCATAGGAAAGTGACACCTCCGCTCTGAGAGGTCTTTGTTCACTATACACCGGTTTACATAGCTGCTTTCATATCCCTCTTACCCCAGTGAATAAGACACATTCACAGTCATGTATAACCTGTCCAAGTTTTTCCTGATAAATATAGAAACATGTAGGGAACAGACCACATCTCTCATCTTAGTTATGTAACAGTATTAAAACCACAGGGTTATTTCAGAGCTTTTGGTGCCACTACATTATATCAGTTTGCATATTATATAACATTAGTTTAAACTGAAAAACCTGTGATTACTGCGTCTAAAGGACTGATTATAACACAGTGAGGTCATGTATTTATTGTTCAAAATGATACGCTGTCATCTTTATCAATGGATGTAATTTTATGGCTTAAGATTTATGTTAGAATTATCTGTTTACCCTTAGTTTTAGTGTATATTATGCATTGTTCACACTTCTGCAAAACTTTACAAAGAAGTGAATCTGGTCACCGATGAATCTCCCAGAGTTTAGAGATGTGAGTTTGACAAGTGGATTAGCCATATCAAGAAAATCAGTTATTAAAATGGCAAGAAGCGAAGCACTAAACTCTGTTCGTGTGAGGTGAGAGAAATTAGATTTTGTTTGTAAATTAAGGGAGATTAATGAGCCAATTCTGTTTTACATGCGTCACTGTAATAAACGAATCGGATTACACAAACAACAAATATCATTCTAGATTTGCCAAGTCTGGAATCAGATACAGCGAGGGAAGAGTTAAGGTTTCTGCAGAATCAACAAGCAGAGAACTAAACTTTGTACACTTTATATTTGTTCTCAGTAAAGCAAGAAAATGTAAGAGATGTTTGTGCATTTGAGACACACGTTCTGCAAATAAGTGGTGATAAAAGTGATAAATCTGATGGGCTCTAGGAGGGACATGCAAACGTCTCAGTTCATTTCATACAGTTGGTGCATTTCCTGCGTCGTGATGTCTCCAGCGCAGAAACTGTCTGTGCCGTGTCTTATGTCGACCTTCAGAAAGTCCCCGATTCCACGTGTCATTGTGCGGTCCATGATGAGAGCTTATATACGCTGTACCTTACGCACAGACTCCTCCACCGCAGGGTCAGCCGTGCCTCACACAGTTACGTAACAATTTGATATAGGGTCCCATAAGACCTGTGGGCATTTATCTTCATGTCCCCGCGCCACTGTGATGTTCAGTACGAAACGCAGCGCTATCCAAAGCCTATTGAAGCAGTCATTACTAGCTTTGCAGAATCTGAACGGCAAAAAATACAAAAAAGACTGTGTTTTAATGTCGTTTCAGCTTAATTTTACATCATATTTTTGTGTTCTTATAGTCCTACCTGCTGTTTTTGCATTTTTATAACTGTAAAAAGACAGCTGAGATAATAGAAGGGTGAATAAACCTTAGTACAAGCTGGAATATAAGATAAATTCCAATATTTTGTTAATTTTCTCTATTACATGCTCTATCTTTGCCATTTTATAATATTCAATTTGGAGATAATTGCTTTTAACAGTTTTTACTCCATTCTTGAAAGTAGTGGTTGCTGCAAAAATAGATTCTTACAGTTGGTAATATAAGTATGAAGTTATAGGATTATGTAACAGACAAGTTGAAATGACTGTACCATAAACTACATAAACATAAACACTGTGAGGCTGAAAAATAACTTGGACTGACAGTTGAAGCAGAGGCAGAGAAGGCTGATCGGGGGAGGACCACTCATCTGTGTAAACTCTTACATAATACGCACTCTCCCGTACACTAAAGATGAAAAATAAAACAACATATGCCATTAGAACTATATATGGAATCCAATTTGAAAACCATGCATTTTTAATTTGCGTAATTATAATGTATTTTGCGCGGATTAACCTGTGACATCGGCCTTTTTAAAACCGATTCCGGCAGTAATATGAGCACTGTCACAGGGCCATAATTCAGTCTATTATTAACTTCCAGCGCGATATATTTAGCTTTTCATTTGTTTCTGGAAGAGACCCATTCATCCCACGCCCACCTCCTGCAGTGGGCACCAGCGAGCGGCACGGCCTGACGTTCCATTTGAGCAGATTTTATGGGAAAAAATGTTTTAATATATAAGTTTAGTGCGTCTTCCCATAGTTTAGTCTGGGTATTGTTGTTTTTCTGTTGCACAAATGCAGCACATTACATCAGTGTAGCTCAGTCACCTGGGAGTAAATTGACGCCATGTGACTTTTGTTTTGCTCTGGTTGTTATGATGATAGTTATTCCTGAGGCTTCTGATAATCCAAGATACAAATAATATCACCAAAATATATAGACAAACAAAGATTGAGTTGTTATTTTTAACTGGAAGCTTGATTCTGTGAAAAAAAGTGTAAAATAATGTAGATTTTGATTTAAAAAATAGAAGTCTGAATATTATTTTCAGCAATAATAGTAGCTCTGATGTAGCTCCAGACTCTTCTAAAAGCAAGATTAATTTCATTTCTGTTCTAGTTCTGGTTAATCCTCGTCTTCTTTTGGTTTATTTCTGGTTTACTTGTGGATATAGTCCTACTTCTCAATGCTGATGTGATAATTGTGTAAAAAAAACATTCGGGAAAGGTCAGTTTTTTGTGATTTTCTTCCGTACTTCTGTAGTTCTCATGATAATCTGATCTGAATTCTAGTTTTAGTAATAATCATAATAACAGTAACAATAATATAATTTATTTTCATTGCACTTTGCATTCAAAAAACAAACCTCAAAGCACTACAGTCACTTTAAAATCACATATAATAAAACAGCACTTACATAGGCCTATTATTGATAAGTATCTTTGTTCCCTATTTACAGCGAATAACAAATAGACTTACTTAGAGAATATTGCCTGTGTATTCTAATAGACTCACTAACTACATGCAGCCCCTGTTCAGCCTGTAGAAAAGCTCCTAAATGCCCCTTCATCCTGTTTCTATAAAAGTCTGGTGCGTGTGTTGTATGTCGGTGCAGTGCGTGGTCCTCGCCGCTCCTGCGTGTTGCTCTGTTGTGTAACCCAGTGTCTCTCGAGTCTCTCCAACACTCTCTTCTTTATCTATTATTCCGTTCCCTTTGTCTTCCTTTGTCACATGGTGCTGTTTGTCCCTCCCTCCCTCCCGTAGTCCTTCCCTCTCTCCAGGATGTGGCTGTGGGTTGATTAGAAAATGCATGGCACAGAAAAGGCAATCCATCACCCTGCCAGCGACGGACACTTCCGCACATGCGCCCTCCCACCCACCACATCCATGACTCCTCTTCCTCACCTTCCTCCCAAGATACTAAGGTTAATAATTATCAATGACTATGGTGATATTTTAGTTTAGCAGATTAATAACTGATGTACAATCTATAAAGGATAATTTCATATAATTCACTGAGATCCTTGCATTAAAAATCTCAGAAATATTATTTAAGACTACCACAACTATTCTACTACTTATTTTATGTATTTATTTATTTAGTATTGTATAGTATAGCTGCATTAACCACCTGCTGTGAGAGTCACTACAGAACCTTAAGTACACATACGTTTTTCTTGTATTTTCTTGTCTATTTGCAGGTCAAAGTTTGATTTCCTGGACCAAGTTAATTAGACGTCCTTTCACATTAAAGTGAATACAGTACAGTAGAGAGGAAGTGGTTTGCCTAGCGGTTCTATTGATCTCAACAGTGACCCCAATGTCGTGGTACTCGAGACCGGACTTGGGCTCTTTTTTACGGTCTTGACTCAAGCTCATTTGGACTTGGTCTTGTCTCGGTCTGGATGCCCTTTGCTCTCGGTCTTGTTCGAACTCTAGATCCGACACTTGATGAATGTGATTATATTTGATTGCGGAATTAAATATAGGAAATGAAACCAGTAAAATAATGTAATTGTAAAAGTTTTCTGTGATAGGATTAAAGAAGGAGTTATCAAACTGTGGGTGAGGGTCCAAAAAAGGCACAGTGCAGTTTACTTTTCTTATTTTAAGCTTAAATGAGCATTCATCATATCAAATGGAGATAGATTTATAAAACATATGCACCAAAATAGCTGTAAAATACAAATAAATAGAGGAAATGACAAAGATGCTCTTGATTGGATCTCGATGGGCCGTGGTCTTGGTCTCAACCTTTTAAAAATCTTGGACTTGTCTCAGTCTTGACTCTCAAAGGTCTGGGTCTTGTCCTGGTCTTAGGACCCTGTGGTCTTGACCAGTTCCTACTCCTGTTCTTCAGTCACAATGTTACGTCTTGGACTTGTCTCAGTCTTGACTCTCAGATGTCTGGGTCTTGTCCTGGTCTTGGTCTATAAGATCCATAAGCTGTGGAGCCTCATGTCCTCCTTGACCAGTTCCTACTCCTGTTCTGTACTCCAGTCACAATGTTACTGTCACTCTTCTCCACCCATACTGTACATCATGGCCTAACTTCCTGTGCACCATCTGAACTTCTCCAGCTCAGAGTTCATGTTGTTCCTCACATCTAAACTCTTTGTCTCTAACAGAAATAAGCCCTGTCCCTGCTCTGTAGTGAGATTTCCATCATAATGTTGTCTGATCTGTAAATGTGAAGCTCTTATTTATAATGCAGTGTTCCCTCTTTATTCTTCCCCCGTCCGCCTGCATATATGTCCCCTGAGCACAACTGCCTCCACCTCTGCATCCACTCTAATGAAATGTCCCCCACCAGCCACCATCCGTCATGTGATTATGAAGAGGTGTTCCCATCATGCTTCACAGCGCGCACAAAACTCTATCACATCTAATTATGCCCTGATCTTGACTTGTGCTCTGTACGGGACGCCGATGATGAGAACATGATGGGCTTTTTCCCAGTGCTGCTGCTTGGAGGACGGCGGCTCTGCTGGAAAAGCCTGGACAAGTTTGCTGTTATTTCAAGCATGTTTCAAGAATTGTAAAAGGGCCATGAAAGTAAATACAGGGTGATCAGGTTTTCAAAATCCAAAACTGGGACACCCCTGGTTTGTGATTGTTGGTAATAATAAAATTGTGAAACAAGTGCGTAATTAAGGAAAAGTTCTGTACTCTGCCCATTCAAGACTGAATTGGAACTAACATACGAGTCAGTAAAGTCATATTTTTTGTGTTAAGCAGCTTTTCTGTATTTTACTCAAACAAATGACACTTTATGTCTCTCTTTACTGTTGTCAGGCACTAAACCTGTCAAAAATAGGGACACCTGGGACATGTTTTGTATAAAACTGGGACAAATCACTGGTTTTGGATAAATCTGCTGGGACAGAGGACACACGGCTCCAAACTGGGACTGTCCCAGGTAAACTGGGAAATCTGGTCACACTAAGTAAATAGGAATCTTAGAAGTAAAAATTAGGGATGCAACAATATTCAGTATAAAACCAAATCGTTCGATCCTGGTGTTTTGATTCAATACTCAGTTTCTGTTGGTACATGGCGTTTGTTTTGGTCCGAAATGAAACCAGTTATCGCAGCGTCGTCCTCAGGTGCAGCAGGAACACGGCTCCATGTCAGCTTCACAGGGGTTTACACCTGAAATACTCAGACACAGGTGGGTTTATCTTTCAGTCACGTTTTATTTTACGTTAATTAAATAGACCGTATATATAAATGAACAGAGCTAACGCTCTAGCAGCCGGATCATGTGGCTCCTCAATCTGTAACTGCTCCTGTGAGCCTCGTCATCTTGGCCTTAATAAAACGTTCTTATTAAGTCGCTACATGTTCTCCTGATTTTTTTTTTTTTTTTTTGTTATTTTAAAAAAAAATCCTATTGATGA
>KN487317.1:20145-33343 GCA_000787155.1 Scartelaos histophorus | reverse complement strand
TCGTCAAAAAACCCTGTTCATACCCCAGGTCCTGGCTCCAGAGCGGCTCCGCGAGCGCTGAACGTCAGCCGCTACGTGTGACGTCACACTCGCGTTTTTCTTCATCTGTGGCTCATGGACTCAGGAAAGACAAAGATATAAACTTTTAAAAGTATTAACTTTTAAAGAGCAGTGCGGACACAGGTGAACCCAGTGAGAGCAGAATAAAAATTCTGTAATTCTGTAAATCACTGAACCAAATGAACTAAAACACTTCACATATAAACTGCAGCTGTTCAGTAGTTGTGCTGCAGTGTGTGATGTGTCATTAACGTCATAGTGTTATTATATTATACCCATTAGCAGAAAACATCATATGACTTTTTTGCCTCTTAAAAATCAAAATCAAATCGATATTGTGGCTTGTGTGTGGACATACAAAACTGTATTGTTGCATTCGTAGTAACAATACAACATAGTGTAATTGTAGACTTGTTGTAATTTATCTCAACTTGTATTACTGATCTTAAATCCTCTGTATCAAGAGTACTTTTATGAATTTGTATTGTGGATAGATCTTTTAATCCCATTCACACAAGTTGTACTTTTTACAGCATAAACACAAGGTGAAGGAGCAGTTCTCCTTCCTGCCTCACACAAATGAAGTTGAGGCTAATCTTGATCTCTTTGCAAGACACTGTGATGATCCAGTCTCGCACATTCATTCTAGTGGTTTAAATAGTCCTGCGATCATCGTATGCTGTACTACAAATAGACCAGTATTCTTCACATGACCACAGTGTTTACTTCCTGTCAGATTTATGTTTGTTTGTGACATCTTGAACAGCTCTGGACAGTGGAAGGAGCTCAAAGGAAACATGGCTGATCACTGATGTTTTCCAGAGTAGGGGGAACCCAGTCCAATTTGGAAGCGTATTGGGAGTATTGTCCCTGTGCCTCTCCCAGGATGATTATCTAATGGGCTTAAACACAGAATAAAGCTGAGAGGCTTGTTGTTAGCGTTCCTGGCGGTGTAGGTGGTCCCGCCCACTGAGAGTAATAATAGGCCTCAGTAATAAGACCGGTTTAGACGCTGTGTGTGGTGTTAGAAGCAGCACTTAGTCGGACAATATTCTTATGATGAGTAATCTGATGTAGAAGGGATCCCAGCTCGCGTGTCTTGAGTTTTTAGTAGACTGTGCGTAGATGAGAGCCGCCCGGCTTGTCTTCAGTGATATTGAGTCCTTTCAAAATACGACCTGTCCCCTGAGGTTCATTTAGATTCTGGAGCTGACACTTAGTCAATAAATTGTTATCTGGTGGTTAAGAGTAGTGGCACATGATGAGGCCCGTCTCTTCGCCGAGCACTTTTAGCACTAATAGACATCAGCTGCAAAAGAAGACAATTCAAAATATACTCAAATTCATTGCAAATTAGACGCTGTGATGGGAATCTGGCTCAGCTCTTTATATTTGTTTACTAAGATCTTCTCAAATGGTGCGATAAAGCAAGAAACACTTGGTCGCTGGAGGCTTTGGGATTCTCCCACTTGGGACCATATTCTAAGAACAGTCTTGTTGTTTTGTAATGGTGACTTTTGATGGTAATTAATAATCCTGTCATGACAAATACTATATCAACTTAGTGTTCAAAAAATAAAACATGGAGCAGTATTTTGTGAGAGGCAGTATTTATTGTAGTTACTTTTTCTCTGGGCATTTTTGCTATTTTTCTGTATTGCACTAAGATTCCAACTTTACAAGGATGAATAACTAATATTTATAACAAATAATTGAATGAATAATTTCTCTAATTCATTACAGACAAACTTACTACTATAGTGTTTCATTTTGCTATGTATGTTTTGCAGCATTAGCACATGTTTCTTATTGATATTGTGTATTTAGAAAAGTATTTTAATATATAATCCTACTTTAAGATGATCACATCAGGGGCATTTTATTAGTTTCAGTATAATAATTTCACAATCAATGCATCGCACTTTAAAATTTGTCACCGTGACAACTCTAGTGTGTAATTCTCTGCATATAAAGTATTCCAGACTGAGGTTAAATTGTGTATAGGTGTGCAAAAAGCTCCTCTGTTCCCCGTCCAGTTCAGTGAAACTAGCCTTAGTCTAAAGGCCCTGATCAGCAAACACACACACAGAGCTTGTCTCATAAAAACTATGGCAGTTACCAAGAGCCACATCCAGATCTGCAGTGCACCACAGCCCAGCACAGCCCAGCACACACCAGCACACACCAGCACACACCAGCACACACCAGCACACACCAGCACACACCAGCACACACCAGCACACACCAGGCACTGCTCTCACAGTCGGGGCTTCACCAAGATCTGGCAATTACCGGGTAGAGACACGCAGAGAGAAAATATCAAGTCGATATCATTGAGCCAGTACAAGTCGCCCACTCGTTTTTAACTTGCTTCCTTTTACTTTTTACTTACTGACTGAACGTGATTAGCATTGCAGGATTTATAAGCAAAACACTTCCCTGCATTGGCTGGTTTGCATGTGGTGTGCGTGTGCGTGTCGGTGGCGGCACAGATTGGCAGCCTCTCTTCCCTCCGTTTAGTATGAATAATGCAACGTAAAGCAATCTGGGCGTCTTGAACTGTGCTCCATGAATCCAACGCATTAGTATGATTGTCTTTTTACCTCTGAGCCCTTTGTGTTTGGGCGTCTTCTGACTCCAGGTGGTGTTTGGTAGTGAAGGCATCAGTAAATACTTAGCTACAGGTCTACACGTTTGAAGATATGTGTTGCCTTGTGTGAGGACAGCCATTTTTATAGATCAAAATGTATTTAATATTAGTTTTATGGTCCCTGTCAACAAATATATCAGTTTTGCCCAATTAACTAATTAAATTGTTTGGGTTTTTTTGTTTTAAATAAATGATATAGACAGACAAAGGACACAACAGTAACTTCATCATAATTAGGGGAAAATACAGCTGCATTATCAGTCTTGAATCCAATATTAATCCTCACATTATGTCTTTGTGCACTATACGGCCTTTTTACAAGAGGACGAACAAGCTCTTTAAAACAAGCGGAAAGACCTGAAATGGAGAAGTGTGTTGCTGAGTGGCTCAAATTTCCACTTTCTCTACATGAGCTGCTTCTGTGCCGGTTTGAGTCCCGAGTCTCACCTCTTTTCTCTCTCGTCTCCCCCCACAGCGAGCCTCAGTCTGGGCCCGTGGGCATGGTTTTGGAGGGGAGCTCAGAGGCGCTGTGTCCCCCCCCATCACTGGAGCTGCGTCCGTCCTGCAACAAGACCCAGCCCTCGCCTCCCCTGGGGTGCAGCTCACAGCCCCACGACGGAGTGTTCTCGGAGGACAAGGAGCCCGTCAAGTACGGAGAGCTCATCGTATTAGGGTAAGTCTGACGGAGAAGCAGAAGAAGAAGAAGAGAGAAGTCATTTTCACTTCACTTAGTCACTTCACTTTCATTTCTGTTCAAGTCTAAATGTGCATTGCAGGGGGTGTAACAATATCCAATTCTTGCAGTAATGATTAAGTCATAATGTGGTATTTTGTGAGATATTCTGCCCTGACAAGACTTTAGTCCATCCACTGCCATTATAGAATTTACAAAGAGATTGAGTTAAAAAATTTAGTCAAGTCAAGTTACCACTGCAAAGAAAAAACAAAAAACAAAAAAAAACAATGCATCTTAGTCCCAGGAGGTCATCAGTGATACTTTATCCAAATATCAGGACTACATGATATTGGTGATTAGATGTGCAATACAGGTCAATTACATATAAGGATTTTCAACAGGCCAACTTTAAAATGTAGTTTCTATTGAACTTTTTAAAATATTTACAATGTCAGGAGCATAAATCTATGTTTGACATTTATATTAAGCGTTTTTAGTATTTTTTTATGCACATGAATTGGCTACAACCTTAAAAAATGTCATGTGGTGTGACCAAAAATAACTTTAAAATTGTTTTATTTTCTAAAACATGGTTGGGATGTTATTTAAGTCTTGGGTAATATGAACATGAGATTGAGATTTGAAAAAATGGACACGCTCAGACAATATTTGTTTGTAAATTATTCAAGAAAGGTCCAATTTCATCTGGGGCTACAAAAGATTTCAGAAAATAAATCTGATTAGATTTAGAGTAATTTTAAAGAAGTTTAAAAATCATCATTGTAGGACAGTCGTACCACATGAACATTTTAACACTTTAAGTACAAAAAACATGCAGAATAACTAAAAAAATATTTGGTTCCATGGAGGTCAGAGGTTCTACAGGGATGTGGGGAATTATTATGAAATTTGAACATTTTTAACTGAAGAAATTGCAACTGGACAAGCATCATGTCATTGACCCACATATGTTCAAAAAGCAGGATTCGGCTCAGATGCATATTGTACATTTACGGTGTTGTTACAATATCTGACAATAATCTTGCATCACGTATGTTTGGATGAGGTGATCAAAGAAAACCAGCTTAGGTAAAAGTGACTAAAGGTCTGCAGACGAGTTCCCGGGTGCGGCGCTGTGGTCCCGACACGTTACCCCAGATAGAATGGGTCAAATTCAGTGCGTTTGATTTCCTGTTTTAGCCGCTCACGTTCTAAACCTACAAATCTTCTTCCCTGCTCCAAATCGGTTGCATCATTTCAGCGCAAAAAAAGCCTGCGACAAGAATACCCAGTGTATCTAGTACGACAAACAGTGTGAGTAGAGGAATTTTTCAAGTGACTGAGACAAATGTTCACTAAGAGATACTTGAGAAAAGTACAGTACTAAATGTTCTTCTTCTTCTGGGCAGATCACTCCTTCTCACCACAGAAACTTAATTTGAGAATTGCTGCTCTCTGGACATGTTTTCAGCTACTTGACAATAGAAACACAATATCTGAAAACAAGTTGTATAAGACAAAATGTACTGACACTGTATTTAATCCTTATGCACAAAACAGCAATGCTTAAAGGGCCCATATTACACAATTGTCTGATCTATTTTCTAATGTTTAACGCACAAATCCTGCACATTTAGGCTGAGTTCTTCTCTCAAACTGTAAACACTTTGTGCTCCATTGTGTTTTTAAAGTCCACACACCATCACCAGAATCATTTGGCTCATTTCAGCCCCAGAACAGAGCGTTTTGAGCTTTGGAGATGTAGATTAATAATGAAGCGTTACTCAAACATGGATGAAACGAGTAGGTTTTTTGAAAAGGTTTGATTTCAGGTAAACATTTAATTCACAAATGTGGTTTTTAAAAAGATATAACCAAACCTGAAGCTTTTTCTTAGCTCGTTGGGCCTAATTGAGAGAAAGGAGGGCGGGTTTCTTGTGTCCTTTTTGAGTCTAGTTTGCTCCTCTGAACTGGAGTTTAGAAATTGGACTTTTTATGTGAGTGTGTTTTTGTTCACTGTTGTGTTTTTCTTTTTTTCTTGAGCATTCGTTGTGTTTTGTGCGGTGCCCTTTCTGTTTGCATTTGGCGTTCTGCGAGTGTTTAAAAAAAAAGGGTTTTGAGGTAACAACATGGCTCAGAAAAGTCAATTTTTGTGTCATATACGACCTTCAAATGTGGGACTAGGGTTTACCTCACGTGACACTTTAATACAACCTAAGCTAAAGAGATAAAGCACTTCATTTGTTTCACTCACGCACAGGAAATCCACAAATTTGCATGTCGACCGACTTCACCCCAACTTATACACAGCTCTAAACAGCCAATTGACTAGTTACGCGTTATTACATGCTGTTTTGTGGAGATGAAATATTATGTAACTTTATCTTTTCGACTCATTCGGGCGTCACGGGCTTATTTGACTGAACCTTAGAATGATGCATAACCTAGAAACACATAAACAAATGCAGCTCGTCATCGCTTACGCAAATGGAGGTTTTGGCCGAGCCCAATTGACGCGAGTTAACAACGACGCTGCTCTGTGGAAGGAGCTCGAAAACAAATTTGGTGAAGCCCACAAAGATCGTATTCAAAATGGGAAGGCGACAATCAAATCAGCATTCCGATGGGCTCTGTTTGGTAATTCATAACTTTCTCAGGCTATTTAAACTTCTTAGTCGGGCCGCTCCACAAATATGAGTCGTGTTATAATAATGATTATTTGAACCATTTATATATGTCAAAAATGATCCTGTACAGCAAGGATAATCTTAACAATTATTCATCTTTTGTCTTTAAATAACACTGATTTTTGTCATTGTTATCAGGATTAAAGGGCCTGTATTATTTCGCTATTTTCTAATTTATTGTCGTGCTGTTTACCTGGATTTGTATTTTGTTTCATTCACACGTTTAACACACCAACCCTGCATATTTAAAGAACAGAAAACACTCTGTTCCACCGCGTGACGTCACGTGGTAATACAGGAAGCGCTCTACTGTGTTTTTAAACTCCACACAGCTTCTCTAGAATCAGTTGGATGTTTTCGGCCCTGGAATTGTCGATCTCTACTGAACTAAAAGGTCAAATTTAGCGATTCACTACCTCTTCACGACATCACAAAGTGGAGCAGAGCATCTTGAGCTTTGGAGATGTAGAAACACTAATAAACAAGGGTCACTCCAACATGTGCGAACAAACAAAACACAACTCCAGGTGTGTTTTGGAGAAGATAACAACATTAAAACCTGACTTAAAGCTCAATTTTGCATTATATAAGACCTTAAATATTGGGTGTGTTTTGGAGAAGATAACAACATTACAAAATGACTTAAAGCTCAATTTTGCGTAATATAGGACCTTAAATATTTGATTATTGCACATCAAACTATGGTAGCCCAGGAGGGACATGCTTCTCACTACTTAAAACTGGTATTATGACTTTGATGCATGGCTACAAATGTATTTATATAGTATTTATGATGCTACTTATGATATTGTTTCATTCAACTGGATCCTAACATATTTTTTTGCCCTTTTACCAAAACAGACAGAAAATAGGTCACCAAATTTAAAGGGGGCATATTAAGGAAAGCTCTGTTTGCTCTGTACTTTAGACTAGTCCCTAAAATAAAAACATGCTCAATTAAACCAGCTGCTCCGCTAAAATAGCACGACGAAGAGGCCCGGCGGGTGAGGAACAGCTTTGCCATAACGAATATAGCGTAGTGTGTCTTCTTTAAAAACACGGATCAATAACGCAAACCTATGGTGACGCAGGCAAATGCAGAGCTGAGTGGATGTGTCCGGGTCTATCACAGATTCGCTTATCGACCCGAGGCTGAGTGATGAGGAGGGCTTCATGTGATTACAGGACGGGCTGGGGGAGGGGTCACCTACCGCAGCACCCACAGAGCACCCACAGCACCCACCCAGGCCCCCGCCGTGCCCTGACATCAGAAGACACGGAGCTGTTTTCCCTACGCAGAATATAAAAGGAACACTTAAACAAATTAGGTCTTAAATTCCGTAGCTATATTGTCCAGACATTGCATAACTGCGTAAGTCATTTTTGGGCCAAATTTTGCTTTTCGTCTCGAGATTTTTTACAAAAACACAAATCACCATCAAATATCGTCTTAAATACAGACAGTTTTGCGTCTATTATCCTGAGAGCCTTAAAAGTTACTGAGGAAATGATGCTGTGTGGCTAACAAATAATTTTATTTTGAATTATAAAGAGCTACGACAATTAAACAAAACCACGAGAATGACCATTTTTATTTATTTGTGTATTTGTAAACCTGTCATTTGTGTCTAGGGGCAGCTGTCGTTCCATATGGGGCATTTACATTCGTACTATTGGTTTATAATATGGTCTGAACATTCCTAGATAACTGTGAATTCTCCACAAATACTGCACAGAAAGAAAACTTATTTGTCACTTTGAAACATCTATTTCCAGGGAAGAGACTTAAAACTGCAAATTTTTGATATCTAGTTTATTATTGCAACACGATGACAGTGAAGTTACAGTGAAGTGAACAGTAAATAGTCCATATGGTTTGACGTTAAATGCTTGAAAAATGCAAATGAAAGTTCATTATGTAAAATGAGGCTGGATTACATGTGTTTTTCTTCTCATTTCTCACTCTGATGTCAGTACGGATGTTATTATGTTCGATTTTAAAAGAACGTGAAAGGTTTTCCTGCCCAAATGACATGGTTATACCTACTAATAATCTGTCATTTTTTATATAGATCATCTTGTAATATTAAATTGTGTTTTTCAGGCACAATGGGTCTCTGTCCAATGGAGACAAGGGTCGCAGGAGAAGTCGTCTGGCCCTTTACAAGAGACCCAAGGCCAATGGAGTCAAACCAGACGTTATTCACAATGTCTCCACTCCGCTGGTGTCGAAGGTACGCCTCAAAATAACTACTCAAAAAGAGATAGAAATAATAAGCATTTCTAGATAGCAAAAAAACTATGCTAATTATGTATTTAATTGACTGATTGTGACTGTTATTTAATTAAAGGTGCAGTATGTAGCTTCTTTGTTTTAGAATCTGCCACCAGCTTGTCCCATGGAGATGAAATTGCTCTCACTGCAAAAAAGCTATAAGATATAAAGTTAAATCTATCAGAAAATGACTTAAAAGTAGCAAAATGATCTGTCCATGCAGCAAGATAACTTTACTTGTCAAGTTCTTAAAATAAACTACCTCCAGACTAGAATTAAGCCGTCCCAGAACTAGTGAATAGATAATAAAACAAGATGAAAAACCTGATGTCATTTTTTAAAATCTTGGCCAGATCGGAGAAGTTTTGTCGTGCCGTCGTGTTTCACAGTGTGACATTTAACTTATCTATCGGACTTTTTTCTCATTCGTGCTTCTGCTATTCAAAAATCCCTTGTGAAATGCCATATTATGGAACATTGTGAGATGTACTTGCATTTCTTACAAACAGATGGCAGCTTCTCTATTATAAAAACTACAATACAAAACAACAATACAAAATGAAACTACTTTATTGCACAATTGTAAATGTATATATTGTTGCAGTAAATATACACTTTAGTACTTTGTTTGCATCTGTAATGAGTCATAGAAGTTTGTAATTTAACTTTCTAACCCTCAAATCTTATCATATAATAAAAAAATACTCTAACATTTCCCAGCAGTACAAAGAAAATGTACAAACGTTAAAAACTGACGGCAAAAATACAGTCCCAGCTTTCATATACTGAAGCTGATATAGTAATTATCATGACAGGTCTATATATAGTGCACCTTTAAGTCGTAATAGAATCCTGAAGCTATTTTAATAATAACTCAGCTCTTTAGTTTTTCCTGTCAATCTTAATTTAATCATCGCTGTCTGCCCAGTAACAATGTGTCACTTTAACAGCTACTGGCACAGAAGAGAGAAGCATATTTTACCAAATGAATCACAGATATGTTTGGCAGCACCTTTAATTTACTAAACATTGCTTCATATTGTAAAAAATGCCACCCTGATTTGCTTTTCTAGCATTGCCAGATGGTTGTTTGCAGTGCACCATCTGGCAAAGCTCGCAGAGAAAGCGGTTGGAAATGTCCGGCTCTTTCAGATGAATATTACCGCTAGTCCACTAATGTATTTTGTACTTTGAAACATCAGAGGGACCACGGTTTTATATTTACGTCGGGGCAATCAAGCCGCAATTTGAACGGACACAATTTACAAATCGCAAACGCTGTTATTTTTAGTGCCTTAATTTCCTCCAGAAAACAAGAAAATATTCTAATTCGGTCTGAAAACGGCTAATCCTCTAGTTTAGATCTGTGCTGAATGTTCTGAAATGTGATTCTTGCACGAGTTTGTCTGTTCGTATTCCAGTCTTTTTAAAATGCGAAGCCCATATTACGCTATTTTTATGATCTATGTTATAATATACTATAGAGAAGAGCATTTTGAGCTTTGGAGATGTGGACAGACTAACAATAAAGGATTATTCATGTGTGTGAATAAAACAAAGTGCAACTCCAGGTACGTTTTTGAGGAGGTAATATTCTATTCTCTCTGTTTTGTGTAATAAAGGACCTTTCAGACTGTCAGCCAGACGGTTCAATACGTACAAAGCAGTCATCCCTGCACTCTTGCTGATACAACCTTAATCCATTTTCACTGTCGATGGAGATGAATTAGCCCTGAGCTTTCTGCGTCCTCGGTCTCCTTGCCATGTGACCCGCCGCATGTATTTTCATGTGTTTTCTCCCCGGACAGGCACTCAGCAACAAAAGCCAGCACAGCATCTCCTACACGCTGTCACGAAGTCACTCCGTCATCGTGGAGTACACCCATGACACCAACACGGACATGTTTCAGGTCAGTGTCCAGGTGCACGTGCTAAACAGCATCAATACATCACTCAAATGAAGAAGAATAGGATTGTTTTATGAAGAGTCTAGGAATGGTACAGCAATGTCAAACGGACTTAAAGCTCCACTGTGTAACAAGTCAGCCCTGTTTTTTATGTTTATTAAGGCATTAGAATCGCATTAGACCAGCCACTTGCATTGCCTTGAGTGCAGTTTTCAACACCTGTCTGTAAAAAAACAAATAGGTAAGATTTGTTCAGCATTATTACATTTTCAGTGAGTGCATTCTTGGTTGGAAACATACAGTCATTTTAATTTACGTTTAAATTTGTTGCTATTTGAGAGCAGAGAGAGAAGTATGCTCACAGAGGCAGTAAAAAAACACACAAATACACAGTAGCATTAGTAGCACAGTCATTTTAGTATATTTATTGGCATGAATGTTACACAGTGGGGCTTTAAAGGTGCATCTTATTGCATTTCAGTACAGCCATTTTGTCCTTCAGTCTCTCAGCACGACAGGACGAGGTCTCTCACTTGTAGTTTCTCACTTTGTCTTCACATTCACCCACGTTTTCTTTTCCAGACTCCCTGATGGCCTCAATAACAATATAGTTGCGTTTTGATTGACCTTCCCAAAGCTCTGTCGTATCAGAAAATGCTAGAAGACTTTTGCAGATTGTGTCTATTTATGGTGGACGTCCCTTTATTTGCTTTACTCCATTTAGATGTTATTGCTTTGTCTGGAATGTTTCACAGTTTGGCATTTTGATCTTCAGACAGAGGCAATGCCGCTCAGCCAGAATGCCTCTTTTCTAGGTATTTTTGAACTATAAAACCAACTGTAAAAATAATACTCAAATTCATTGTTATCAATATCCTTTAAAATGCACAGTTACCAAATTCATCAGTATAATTATCCTCTAAAATACAATTCATTAACAACTTTACCATCAAGACAAATCTCAAACACAATACATTTACATCTACACAATGCATCCATAGTGCAAACAGTCAGAATGTTTAAATGTTTGAAGAAACCTAATGTTTTTCGAGGTATTTTGTAGCAATAAAAACACCTGTGGTTGAATAAATGCAAGTCAGTAATGCCATAAAGTGGCAAAACAATAACATCTCCAAGCCATAAGCAGAAAAGTTACCTTTAACCTTACTTTGGCCACACCACAGTGACAAATAATGACTTGTAATGGCAGCTTGTTGTGCTGAGTGCTGCGTCAGGAGTTAGCGCTCAGGGGCAGGATGAGCCAGGCCTCTCCACGGGACCTACAGGAGGCAGTGAGTCACAAATGTCTGGGAACATCAACAGGAGATGCACAGAGGCCAGACCCAGCAGGCACCATCCACCTCCTAGACTCCTACTCACTCCCTGAAGTCAAACAGAGATGACAGCGAGTCCACTGCTGTAGAAGACTGAGCTTCTTCTGTACAGTGGACTTGTGATCTGATCAGTCATGACATTCATCTCTGTCCGCACAATATTTCACACTCACAGCAGCCATCTGCAGCTGTTCTTCATGATGTGTAACACTTCACTAGTGGCATAAAAACTACAATCATATGTCTAAATGAACCTACCTTTTATACAAATTCACCTACTCAATACACAAACACTCAGAGTTGACATTCGACACTAATTGCTTTTGTGATTTGCACATATTTACCATATGTGTCTGATAAAACTGTGTAGAGTTTCACTTCGCTCCATAATGTGGACTTGTTTAAGCTTCCTTAATAGTCTCTGTTAAATTTGCCCATATAAAAAATTAAAAGGCAAACACTGTTTGTGTAGAGGTCTATTAGTAGGTAATGGATGTTTACATAAAAGGTCATAACACAATAGTGCTGTTTACTCTTGTGTTATTAAAAATGAAGTGAGTAATTCATCACTCTCCTGGCACTAGTCCTGTGCTCATGTCTACATAGTCTGTTACTAAAGGTCCGTGGTTTGTGTCTCTACAGATTGGCCGGTCCACCGAGAGCATGATCGACTTTGTGGTGACAGACACAGCAGGTAGTGGGAGTGGCCAGGGAGGAGGGGGCGGAGTTGCGGGGGAAGGTGGCAACGGCGGCCAATCTGCACAGAGCACCATCTCCCGCTACGCCTGCAGGATCATGTGTGAGCGCAGCGCCCCCTACACAGCGCGCATCTACGCCGCGGGATTCGACTCTTCCAAGAACATCTTCCTCGGGGTGAGTTTGCTCCTCACTGATGACCCGGTCACCATGGAAACACGTGCCAGGACAGCAGGGACGCCCACGGGTGACATCATATCCGTCAGAGCATGTGCCCAGGATTATGAGTGTGTGAGAGCATCTGAGCGCTGACAAATCACTCAGATCAACTAGCAGCATTTGCACTAGTGCTCTGAAGTTTGTGCACATATATATGTATGAATATGTAAGAGAAACAAGAGGTGTCCCTGTAGCACTTCTGTCTGACATGACTCCTGAAATCTGTTGATATTGGGATCTTTCTAAGAAAGGCTTTGTTCAGTGTTTCCAGTCTATGGGGGCTCATGAACAGGCACATAGTATATGCCATTCACATGTAACACTATCACTAACAGACACTTACACTTATACGTAGTATGCAGACACAAAGATATTATTCAGGTCGAAAGTAAAGAGGTGGGAACTAGCTGTAATAATGTAACAGTACGGAGCGCTGCTTGGTTCATCATGTATAAATACATGAGGTGAGTCTTGATAAGTACCTTATCTTCTCCTGTATCATTAACCTTCATGAGTGGTCTACAGAGACACAGAGGCAGGCGGGGGGCGGACTAAAACGTGACGCACAGATGCACTGCCGTGTGCAGCTCGTGGCACTATGACTTCATCCCATGCAACATTCATCAGAAGAGCCCAAAACCAGGCCAGCAGTCAGAGATCATCAGGGCCGCTCACTCGGCACACTGCACACACA
>KN487317.1:0-19294 GCA_000787155.1 Scartelaos histophorus | reverse complement strand
TTGTCTCTCTTCCTCTTGTCTCTCTTCCCCTCTCCTCTTGTCTCTCTTCCTCTCTCCTCTTGTCTCTCTTCCTCTTGTCTCTCTTCCTCTCTCCTCTTGTCTCTCTTCCTCTCTCCTCTTGTCTCTCTCTCTCTCTCCTCTTGTCTCTCCTCTTGTCTCTCCTCTCCCTTCTCCTCTTCTCCCGTTGTCTCCTCTCTGTCCTCTTTATGCTCACCTCTCCTCATGTTTTCCAGGAGCGTGCAGCCAAGTGGAGGACCTCTGACGGGCTGATGGACGGTCTGACCACTAACGGGGTCCTGGTGATGCACCCGGCGGGAGAGTTTGTGTCTGAGCCGTCTCCAGGAGTGTGGAGGGAGATCTCTGTGTGCGGGAACGTCTTTGCCCTGAGGGAAACCCGCTCGGCCCAGCAGAGGGGCAAACTGGTGAGAAAAGTAATAAAAGAAGCATTCATATTACCATATCACTACACACAAGCAGACTCTGTGAACCTCGTATGACTCTGTGACCTCTCAGCCTCTGCATGAAGTATATTAAATCAAAGAGAAAATGTGTTCAAAGTTATTCAAATCAGGCCTATGACAAACTGAATGAATGAAGGCCCAACTCTTAAGTTCAGTCAATATAAATGTTTGGCTCGTCTTTTTAAATAGTGCCTTTCAAACTTTTATCTCTGTGATGCTGCTGAAATCTGTATTTTCTTTGGGATCCAGTATTAATTTCAAAATCTAATTTATCCTCTCAAATAAATACAGACCCCAAATGATGATTTCATCCCCTGATGTATAGCACCATCATGTGGTGGTTGGAAGAAAATTAAGATGGAACAATAATCTAAGTTCACAGCTGTTTTAGAAAAGATTTGATATAGATTTGATAATAACAGTAAAAAGAAACAAATTTAGATTTTGACACTGAAGCTGAGCTGTGTGCCACCTGCCTGATACTGGTGTGTGTCCTCAGGTTGAGAATGAGTCCAACACACTGCAGGACGGCTCTCTCATCGACCTGTGTGGGGCCACCCTGCTGTGGAGGACCCCCGCGGGGCTGCGTCACACTCCTACCCTCAAACAGCTGGAGTCCCTGCGGCAGGAGCTCAACGCCGCACGGCCGCAGTGTCCCGTGGGCTTCAACACCCTGGCCTTCCCCAGCCTCGCTCAGCGGGAGATCGTCGACAAGAAGCAGCCTTGGGTCTACATGAACTGCGGCCACGTGCACGGCTATCACAACTGGGGCTACCGGAAGGAGAAGGGGGCGGCCGGGCCCGGGGGCACGGCTCCGCCCACTACCGGGGAGAGGGAGTGCCCCATGTGCAGGAGGGTGGGGCCGTACGTGCCCCTGTGGCTGGGCTGTGAAGGAGGGCTGTATCTGGACGCGGGACCCCCCACTCATGCCTTCTGCCCCTGTGGTCACGTGTGCTCTGAAAAGACTGTGATGGGGTGGAGTCAGATCCCCCTGCCCCATGGCACCCACGCCTTCCACGCCGCCTGTCCCTTCTGTGGCACCTGGCTCACCGGAGAGCAGGGCCACGTCAAACTCATCTTCCAGGGCCCCGTCGACTAAGAGAGCGCCCCCTGGAGAACACCAGACCAGCAGGACTGAACTGGAATGAACAGAGAAACAAGCCACTGACTGTGACATGCAATAGTAGATGCCAAGGCTTCACATGAGTTATGATGTATGGAGAGAATGTAAATAAACGTGTTGAAATGAACAGACCTTGGCTCTTACTTATGCATAAACCACATTCTCTCCTGGGTTAGTTTTGGATTGACTTTACATGTAAAACACACCAGTGCATTTGAATAGGACAAATAAGGAGACCAGTGTGCTGCTATACAACTGTAACTTGATGGAAATGGTTTAAATTATATAGATTAAAGGAACATGTGTTAGATATTTTGGTTACATGAACTTTGTAGTCACTTATTCATAGCAGTAAAGTTCTATAGTCAATATTATTTGTAGCTACTTAACAGATTTGGTTTGGCAGAGACAATTTATACTGTATTTTACAATAAATACAAGGCATGTATCAGAACTCATTCTGAATTTCCTGTCATTCACAAACCCTCCTATAGTATTGACTGAAACAAACTGATCTTGTCATAATTAATGCTCAGTTTTTTATATAACATTTTTCCATCTTCAAGACACTCAAAGCATTTTACATGAAGGAACCACTCGCCCATTCACACACACATCCATACACTAGTGTACGACACTGAGGGTGAGGTGGGTTAAGTGTTTTGCCCAAGGACACAGCAGAATTCAGTTGTGGAAGCTGAAATTGCAAACTGTGAATCAATGGATCTGACTGTTGACGTTTTGTGCGTTTTCAGGATTCGAACCGCCAACCGGATTGGAATAGAATATTTTATATAGAGTAACAAGTGTTTTTGGTAGCAAATTAACAAAAGCACATGTAATAATAAAAGCACAGGTACGTTTTAGACCTTTAGAGTATTTTAGTGCCTGTAAGCCTTGCTCCCAGTGTGCAGCGCCCCCATTGAGCTAAAAATAACTCAAGGTCATCATCAGCAGCAGGAGCATCTGGAGGAGGAGAGGAGATCCCAGCCCCACTGCACCCACATCACCACCACAGACACTGGAGCCTGTGGAGGATGCAGCGTAACAAGTGCGCTGAGGTCAAGCCACTTCACACACACAAGCACAAGCATCCATCTAATTTATGTATTTACTGCCTTTTCATTTGCATTTTACCAGAACATTATGCATGACTTTAATAAAGGCAATGATGCAAATCTACCTGAAAAAATAAGCTGCTTAAATATGGGGATTGATTTCTTTATTTTGAACTTACAACCTAGACACACTTTTGTACATCTTGTCATAAAAATATATTAAGTTAATTAAAAATGTTACAGAGGGAGTAGGAGGCAAAACGAATTAGATCCTACACACTTTCTTCATGCTGTTAAATTGCCTTTTTTCTCCAAATAAACATTCATTTAACACTAATAGCAGTGAAATTATGTTATTCTGTAAGTAAAATGTGATTTCTAAGCCTACACACACATTTTAGACAAACAAACTGACTTTCCTCATCATTTTGGCTGGTCAGGTAAATTTAGGACAATAACATGAGCAAATATATGTATAAAAAACAATTGTTTTGACAATATGGAAACAACAGAAATGGCAACTCCTATTTAAAGTCTCACACACACCTGCACTGTTGCTGCCAGTATCGTGGTCAGGGATGGTCCAACAGTTTTTTCACAAGAGCAAATGTAAATTGAAGCTTTTGTCTTTGGCTCCCTCTACAGGACGTAGTATTTTTTTTTGTTCTGTTGTTTTTTTTTCAATGGGGAAACCTAATATCAAATAACTTATTCATTTCACTCATAAATACAAAATGTTCTAGAGTTAGAGCAGAGTTTTTTCCTAGACGACTATCATGTGTAATGTTATTAATATTACTATGATTGTGAGTAAGGTAATAGGCAATATGAGACAAACTTATTACGTACAATATATAGACCAATACAAGACAAACCTCATTTACTGAAATAAAAATGACAAACAAGCTGTAAAGGTGACCGTTTGACTGTTTTATTATATATAGTATATTTATAATATGTACAAAAAAACATGATCAAACTCAGCAGGGAGACAGCGGAGAAAGAGCTGAAAGAAAAGACAAGAACAGTGACTGAGAGGCATCTGCGATATAACCAACCCCTCCACTGACAGCAAGAAAAGAATTAATGTGCAAATGACAAGGACAACACCCCAAACACGCAGGGAATACAAAATAAAAAGACATTTTTCATTAGAATCACATTCAAATAACGCAAACCCCATGTCCCCGTACACTTCAATGAACTAGACAACACAGTACAGTCATGAGAACTGCAGAAAACAAATACAGACGTAATGGAAGTAAAAAATAAAAAATAAAAACCTACGTATAATTTCCAGGCTACTCAAAGGTTTGTGACTTTTTTTCAGAACTGTGTAAAAATGAAATTCAAATATCAGGACATGTGCGTGTGTGACTATTTCTTTTTTACACTGCTTGTTTTGCATCTACTTCAGTGAGACCAGTGTGAATGCTGAGATGTCCAAAAAATAAAAAATAAAAACCCTCAGGAATGTTCCATATGACGCACTGCAAACACGCAAAAACACAACTGTTCCCTCCCCCACTTGTATATCTAATTTTTTTTTGCATCTTGTTCTCTTAAGACAAGCATTCTGTTTAGCATGACGCGACACAAAAATCAAGGCTATAAATAAATGAGTGTAAACTGAAGCTGACGCAAGGCAACGGGCAAGGCTCATCTCAAGACTGTGGAAGTCATTATCTCCAATACCTGCAATGTAAGCGATACCTACTACAATGTAAGGCAATGGGGATTTTTTTTTTTAAAGGGATGCAATTGGGGGACTATGGGGGAAAAGTTGGGAGTTCATATCCGGTCAGCTAACTCATGACCAGTCAGTCCCTACAACTCTGCACCCCCAATGCTCGCCAAAAGATATCCTACACTGAAATGAATAGGTTTGAAACTTGCTGCTAAAGACTCTATTAGAACGTATTCTATATCATCACTACTAAAAGATTTGTGATTAACTGCATTCATTTAAAGTAGTTATTAACTGTTGATCTTAATTTGTGATCAAATAATTCAAACAAAAAAATATTGACTTCAGCCATGCCAGAAATTCTTCAATAAGATGAACTAATTTGAAACAAACCGAGCTAAATGGTTCTCTGGCGCCTGTGTAGTCAAATATTTTAATAGTTCCTTCTCTTCATACATTAAAACAACGTTCCACAATCTACAGGAGCCTCAGAGGGTCAAAACTGAGACTACAGAAGGTTTGCAAAGGAACTCCAAAGTCTACTCCAGGAAGGCCATTTTTGTAGTTTTCTGGTTGAACAGTTTCCGTAAAGGTGGATGTTTCTTTTTACATTCAACCAAGCCAGACTTACAGGATTTTAGTGTTACTCTTTCAGGACCTCTCCTCAATAGCTTGTGTATTTACAGAGCAGCGGTTGCAGTGCGGGGCTGGGCTGGGGTCAGTGAACTCTTGTTTCTATGCATTCCTCTAAGGCTCCCTGGAAATACTACTGAGTCCTAAGGTGAGCAGTTCCAAGCACCGTCTATGAAACCCCCCCTACATTCTTGCCTCTGGTTTCACTGTCACTGTGCCAACTAGTGTGTGTACAGAGCACTGGGGCTGAGGAGGAGAAAACGAAGGACTCCTTTTTGAAATTTTAGTAGAAAACAATGTAAAAGACATTCAACTAGAGTGCAAAGCGAAATAGTAATAGATAAAGGAATACACTGCAAAATTAGCATTACTTTTGCATGCGTCCACGTTAAATAAAAATTAAATCACTTTTTGTTTTTTTATTGGAAAGCAAAGAAAGATAGCCAATCACAAGCTTTCACCAAACTGGTTTAAACAAGTTAAACTGTGTTAAACTTTGTGCAGAGTTCGCTAAGTTCAACTTTAGCATGCCAGAATCTGAAAGAACCACTAAGAGCCTGAACCCCGGTAATCCGCAAAACTTTAACTGCCCTAATTTAAACAGAAGACAATAGCGTGTGAGCAGACAATAGGGCAGGGCTGTGAAGATGGAGGCCACTTTATACAGCAAAACGAAAGCTGAAATTTACGAGAATAGAACTGGAAGGAAGGAACAGTGAACCTATCCCCAAACACACACACGCACCGAGTCTGCACCCTGCTTCATCTGCGAACAAGCAAAACTAAATCTAGCGCTGTACTGGTCACAATGTACAGCCCAAATAAAAGATTAAAACCACAACGACTATTAAGGGCTTATTATTAGATTAAGCAGAGTGTGCGCCTTTGCCCTTGCACAGTATTTAGTGTCAAAACCATCATAAGATTAAAATACAGTTGTGTCAGTCCAACCTTTTCGCCGCAGATTTCTGGCTCTGGGATA
Source organism: Scartelaos histophorus (assembly GCA_000787155.1). NCBI lineage: Eukaryota > Metazoa > Chordata > Actinopteri > Gobiiformes > Gobiidae > Scartelaos > Scartelaos histophorus. The sequence goes on along the minus strand of KN487317.1, from coordinate 13,350 downwards.
AAACCTGACAGCGTCGGTTTGCGCTCGCTTGCTGTGGTCGAAAACGGCTAAATCTATTTTTAAAATGTTCAGCAGTGCAAAGCGTTTTTACACTGTGAATTTCAAAACAAAGGTGAAGTCACATTGTTACTATCGGGTGGTGCGGTATAAATTATTTACAAAAGGCATGGTTTTGTCGACAGCTTAAAATTATTAGCCGGGTTCGCTTGGCGGCTGCGTGAAATGTGGGAGGTGTCACCAGGCACTATAGGAACCGGTTCTAGTCAGATCTCGACAGTTTAAAATGGTTAAGCAGTAATAGGCCCAGAGTGGAAATATGGCGTTAAGACTACTGTAGCCGCTGTTGCTTTGAGTCGTGTAAATCATTACGTCCATGCGCTGAAGCAGGTTGGAGAGCGGGGAGGGCGCGAAGGAGGTGAGGGACAGGGAGAGGGCCCCGGGGACGAGCTTTCCCTGTCGAATCGTCAATAAATAGCGAGACCCCACCGCCTATAAAAAGCTACGCGGCCAAAAACTACCTGCGTTGCGTTCCTCCAGCTAGTTTTTGTATGTGTAGCCCCTTTTACACAGTTTATAAAAGAAGTGGAGAATGTGGGTGATGGCGACCGGTTCGTAACAGTGTGTATGCCAAGCCTGGATAAATGGAAACGTCAGAGATCAATTTTGCCAGTTCCCTACGATCTGCCACATGTCTAAACTACAACAGGTAAAACACATCTGCCTAATATGTTACACTATGAGATGAAGTGACAAAGCTGCAAATAAATAATCATTTTGCAAAGATTTCTGTGTAAAAGGGGATTGTGTGTGTCTATTTGTATTTAAACGTCATCTTGCCTCAAATGCCCACTAAATCCAGACCCATCTTCAGGTTTTTGGTTGTCCTGTATCGAAAGCTTCCTCTCTACTTTGTCAGATGAGGTCCTTTTCAGTCATGGAGAATCTGTGCTCCTCCACTCCACAGGGGGCGATGTAGGCGTGGTAGTTGCTGGATGACCGATCTGCGTGGACATGGGTGAAGTGGGTGGGGTGTAGTGGGTGGGCGGAGGGGTCCTTTAACAACAGCCCCCACTGGACTGCCTGACGGGGGTGCTCTCGATTTTGAGGTTGGGTTTGTCCCCTCCGGCTGTGGCCCCGGGGCCCATGCGCTTCTTGATCTCTGCGGCCATGGTCATGAAAGCCTGCTCTACGTTTGTGGCGTTCTTCGCGCTGGTCTCCAAGAAGGGGATGGCCAGGGAGTCTGCAAATTCCTAAAAGAAAAACAAGGAAACAGGAGAAATTAATTTTACACTGCAAGAAGCATTAGATATAAACACTTAAATCTATGAGAAAATGACTTAAAAGTAGTGAAAGTATCTTGCTGCATTTACACATAATTTTACTTGACAAGGTATCCTAAAATAAACCTCTAGTCTAGAATTAATTAGTCTCAGAACTAATAAGTAGATAATAAATCTGAAAACAAGATGAATAACCTGATTTAAGTTTTAAAATCATGGCCAGATCAGAGAAATTTGCGGCGTACTATTCAATAGTTACTATAAACTTGTGATTTTAATATCTAACATAACAATTACAATATTTGCTGTACACTGTACATGTCCCACCTCTATTCATTATAAGTCGTCTTTCTGTTATTCAGAATCTTACCTTGGCTGTTGTGTAATCCACTACTTTCTTGGTGGTAAGGTCACACTTATTGCCAACCAGCAGCTTGTTCACATTTTCACTAGCATAGCGGTCGATTTCTTGTAGCCACTGCTTCACATTGTTATAGGACTCCTGTGACAGGAAATGACATCAAAGATCACAGAGTAGACAGAGTGGACTGAGTGACCAAAGTCTTTCAAACACGCCGCACTTACCTGATCCGTCACGTCGTAGACCACTATAATGCCATGTGCTCCTCTGTAGTAGCTGGACGTTATGGTTCGGAACCTCTCCTGACCTGCAGTGTCCCACTGGGAGGCGAAACAACACAATATTATCCACAATCTACCTCTGCAATAAGTCTGGATATTTAAGTTTGCAGAGCTTAATACTTTCCTAAGGCATTAGTGCTCCACTGTTGAGCAAATAGCATTAACCCAACTACTGACACACACACACACACACACACACCACACACACACACACACCACACACACCACACACACACCCCACACACACCACACACACCACACACCACACACACACACACACCAAACACACACCACACCCACACACACCACACACACCACACACACCACACACACCTCATTGTGACCTCCACCATCAGCCTCACGACAGACACATGCACGACTTTTGGTTCAGTAAAACATCATCACATCATCAGCACTGCTACTTTTTAGACTAAAGTCGGCCGTACATTGTGCAATTTTGGCCCTTTTGGAGATGATTTTTTACTCGTACTAATTAATACCTCATGACCGGCTCCTGATGGCTAATCGTAGGTCACAAGAATATCAAACCTTTTTGAAATCCACTCTCCTCTCATGTTTTGCACTGTTGAAATAGCTCATATAGTGTGAGAACATGAATCGTGAGCTGTGAACTTTTAAACCCTGTGATTATGTTGTAGTTTGAGCTGCAGATGAGTGAAACAACTGAAAACATCACACAGTGAACGCCCATCTTAAACCAGTCCAGTAGAATATATACATAAGTTTATGTTCCTGGGTTTCAGCTTCAGCTTAAAAGGGAACATTTTAAACACTTTTCAAAAGACAGGATATTTAGTTTTAAATTGTCAATTGCTCTGGCAACTGTCCCACTTGTCATCATTCTGATCCCATGGAAAGACCCACTGAAAGCATCCCGGCATATTGCATCTTGATGTTAACATTAAGTGGAACATAATGCAATTTCAATGGGGAAAATGGCCTGTGAAATATTGAGGTGGTTTTGGCGAATGAAAACCCCTCAGCAAAACTTAGAGTGACTTTAAGGTCCTGACGGTGCCTCACTCGTGGACATATTTGGTCTCTTTGTTGCTGGGCTGTCTGTATTTGTATTAAAGCATGTGACCCTCTGTCCCAAGACAAATTTCTACCATGGGAAACAATAAAAGATTATCTTATCTTAACTCAGAGCCTGGTTACAAAACATTAACAAATGTATTTAATAGGCTAATAGCTTAAAAATGTGTACTTAATTTATTCTCCAGTTCCATTGTTTCAAACATTCTTGTGATAAAGAATTTGAATGGGTCTATCGCATAAACCCTTTATAAGCCCCTAAATATTCAAATATTATACCAACAGACATTTGAAAACACACCTGACACGCTCATTATCTTGCCAAAACACGCATAATCAAATTCAGTTCTAAACCAAACACAATAGAGCATTACTGTGTTTGTTTTCTACACAGCAGAGACCAACAGTAGAACAGGGAGGGGGGCACTGGCTGTTCTCTTCAATGAAACAGGATACACACACACACACACACACACACACAGAGGCATGCACACCCACGCACGCACACACAAATGCTGGAGGTAAGGCCTGGCTCAGGTGTGTGGACTGGAGCCGTGTGCACTCACGATCTGCAGTTTGATGGTCTTTCCGTCCAGCTCTATGGTGCGGATCTTGAAATCCACTCCAATTGTGCTGATGTAGCTTTCTGTGTAGGTGTCGTCCTGCGAGAAAAAAAAAAATAGGACATCTGAGATAAAAGTATAGTTTTGCATTGCTACAGTGCGCACAGTGACATGTTGTACTGCTTGAAAATGTAGTAGGACTAAAACAATTTACCACAAAAACCTAGTGCACTGACCTATATCTAGTTTAATTGCTGTTTAGTGCTTATAGTTTACATAATTCAGTACTGCAAAGAGGACAGTTTATGTTCACAGCTGTTGAAATTACCACAATGTGAAAAAAGTAATAGTGTGTACACTACAAGAATAACAGTAAGAAATGTTATTGAGAATAGGGCTCAAATGTATAATCATGATTTCAATTATTATTCTATTCAATTACCTTCCGCTAAGAATTTCTAACCTGCGTGGGCTGTTAATCAAACATTTACTAAAATACACTGATAAAAAATATTTTTAAATAATTATGATTTCAAATGAGGAAAAAACTCATGAGTCATGATTATAATTTTTGCCAAAGTCGAGCAGCCCTAATAGAACCTTTGATGTTGTGTGTAGTCTGGCTGTTTCCTTTAGATGTTTAGTTGATTAATTCATTGATTCAGTAAATGTTGAGCATATGGAACAACAGCCCAGACAGGAGAAGTTAGTGAGTGAGTGTTTGGTATTTACATCTAAAAAGGTTTAATCTGTGTACATTGTTTCCTAATAACAGAACAGCTTGGCTCAGATACGTCATAGCTTCATGTGACTTTGCCATGTTCCCTTTATAGTCGATTAATGAATCTGCAGGACATGTCTTTAGTCAAATTTCTTTACTTGACAACATCCGTAGTGTGTAGTTAGCACTGATAGTTGTAAGTGAGTAATAGCTGTTTGCTAAGACAATTATTTTCACTGATGTTTCACAGTTTGACTACATATATGGTCCTATAGGCAGCCATCTTGTACAAACAAGTAATTCCTCCTGCCTGTTTCTCCAAAATGGGGACATGTCCATTTTTGTGATGAAATACCTGTGTACAGTCGTATATTATGAAACTTTAAAAACTACCAAAATTTGCCTTTAAGCATTTCCCTAGTGACTGCAAAATTGATTAGTGTAGCTCAGTTTTTCCAGGAAAAGGTCGAGGAGGCCCTACTTACAGCGAATCGAAGCAGCAGACAGGACTTGCCCACCCCGGAGTCTCCGATGAGCAGGAGCTTGAACAGATAGTCACTGAAACAACAGCACAACACCACTGGTCAATGGAGGAGAAAATGAGGTCACGCTGGTCTGTCGCTAGAACCTGGTTAATTAAAAGAAACAATCTGCTGCATTGTAACACTACAGCGTACATGTAAAACTCCTTTTATTCCTTTTATTTGGTATCCCTTTATAATAGCTATATCTTAATAAACCTCTGAATAAAGATTTCAGCTAATTCATTATCGAAAGGCAGTTGAAGCAAGAATGATTAAGGAGAAGAAACTAAATTAAAAGTGCATTATATAACTTTTCTGGTGAAGGCTCCATCACTTAGTCTGAACGGATCGGTTGTTGTTTGGCCTGGAATGTTCCGCAGTATATGATCACACTTATCCAATGAAACAGGCAAGAGACACCACAAGGGCAAGTTACAGGTCAGATCTGTGACGAGACAAGCTTGCTCAAGGTATTTTTGAGCAATAAAAACACTGGTAATTGGATAGACACAAGATAGATTTGTTTTTTGTGGAATATTCCAGGCAAACCAATAACATTTCCATGCTGAAACGAAGGTGACAGAGCCTCCACCTGAAAAGTTACTGGGACCACGTTTCATTAAGGATTAAGCCGAATTAAGGCGTATTTCTTTGGAAAGTGTTTTGTAAGTTGCACTGGGTTAGAATAACTAGTTCTTAAAGAGAGAGAACAAAAACAAAGCCTCCAAATGTTCACGGTGGACATTCCTCAGAGAAACTTAATACCACAAATACCTCCGATACAGGAAAACTAACAAGCTGCATACTTTGGATTTCTGACATAAACATCTGTGTTGTTCGGGAGCTCTCTATTTGAAATATGATATAAACACGTATTTACAAATTAACAGAGCTGTAGGAGGAAATCTTGTTGTGAATGATTTAGGAGAATGTTATCAACTAGATAATTCTTCAAAGAGCTTCCTCGAATCCTAATACGCAATGGATCCAAGTGAGTCACGGAATAAACATCACATGAGTATGACAGGGGTGCAACTACTGAGTGACAGAATTGCCCAATACCTGAGCTATTCTCGTGTGAGGCAACCTGAGAGCCTGTTGCTCACTCACAATTCATAACAAAAACACATAAGACTTTTTAAGCAACAAGTAAGAGTCAGTGAGCTTCAATACGATGTCAAACGGTAATAAATTAAACAACAATGGCGTAATTGTGTAACCGGATATGGCTCTTTGCTGACAAGTCATAGGATTTCAATTTGTACACTTAAAGTCCTGTAGATTTTTTTTTTCTCCAAATACAGGTCTGGTCATCCGGCTAAAACAATGTGTTGCTAATGTCAACATATAGAAAAGCAATGTAAACATGAAAATGTAGGAATACAGTAGAAATGAACAGTTTAGTTACATTGTTTAAGATGCGGTTTTAATTACTAGATTCATTTATTGACTATTGGAGGTGAAATACAGTCTGTAGTTTGTAGACTGACTCGAGCATATTTAAGTAGCAAATTTTTTACTGAGTAGAAACCATAGGCTGTACAAGAATATACAGTTTATGGAGTCTTTCTCGGTTGGTTGGTTTGTCCACTGATCCAAAGGTTGGTGGTTCGAATCCCACTCTCTACATAAATGATATCATTGTTTGAGCAGCAAGACACTTAACCCACCCAGAACCCAGTGTCTGTATACAGGAGCGTATGAATTTGTGTGTCAATGGGTGAGTGGGTCCTTCGTGTAAAGCACTTTGAGTGTCTTGAAGGTGGAAAAGTGCTATATAAAAAAATGTGACCACTTCCCAAAAGTAATTTCTGGGTTAAATATGCTATTTACTAGGAGTGTGCATTGCCATTAGTCTGACGATACAATACATATCATGATATGGATGTCACGACACTAAAACATAGGACGATATACTGCGATTTCAGTAATTACTTCAATTGATACAGTCAACTGCACTTTCATGAGAACATAAATGTATGAAATATAATCTGTGAAAATGTTTAAATCATCAGAACAGTGAATGTAACTAAAGAATTTTTGTGAAAAATATTATTTAAAAAAAATAAATTTGGATGCATTTTGAATCAGTTGGAGAATTGTGCATTGAAGTATCACGATATATTACTGAATCAATCTTTTCTTACACCCTTACTAATTACCCTGTGACACATAAGCTATTACAAAGACAACACTTCAATTTTGATTCTTGGTTAGTGCTAATGATTTTCAATAATAATAAACTATTGAACTTGTCAGCATGTAGAGGTTTGATTATAATCTGTTTTTTTAAGTTATGGTAAGAACCTAGAATTAGTGCTTTGACAGTTCAAAAGCACACACACGTAGGTAAATGTTGTGTTATGGGCGTGGAGGTATTGGCCAACGAGTCGAGCAGGGTTCACCCAGTCACAGATAGGCACAGATAGGCACCGGCTGATCCCGTGTGGCGTTTAAAGGGCCCCAGGGATCCCGCTGTCATCTCACATCTGTCGCCTCCTCCCCTTGTGGATCAGGTGGCCGGCGTACAATGACACGTCCATAGCAACCAAAAATACCAAATACCTCAATGTACAGACCCTTTGAAAAATTAGTAAACAAAAACAAGTGCGAAATGGAGGCAGCTGGAGGCAAAAGTGAAGTGAAACAAAAGGCAACTTTCCTGGGAAAACTAGGATTCATTTCAGAATATTACAAATTCTGAAAAATCAAGGACAATTTGGAAAATGAAAACCACTCAGATACATGTGAATGATTCAGAGCCCAGTTTAAACACACTTACAAAAGTGTTTTACATTATTTGACAAGAGATTATGATAGACACTAAGCATTTTTACAAGGCAAAATCCAAATATTGAGGTTTTACTGGACAAATCCTTACAGAAATGTTGAGCCCACGATAGTGTTTCACTTCTTCTACAGACATATTATAGATTTCATTAAAAATTATACTTATTGTGAAGCTTAAATACTATTTTAGGGTTAGAAAACGATATATTTTTCATCCTTCTTTACAGAGAGGCAAAGTAAATCAATTTTTTGCTATAATGACATGAGACCACTAGAATTTAGGTCAGTGAATCGTTGTAAATATATTATTATGTTTCCTTCATTTTGCCTCCACTCCAGAGTTTTGAACATTCTGATGACATAATGTTTGGGTCTATGTTACGTGGACAAATAATCATGCAATGACAGATGCTTCCTGTTATGAAATCTTATCAAATGTACAGTTATTATGTCAGATAAGCATAGTGATTGTGACTTGCCATCGCATCCTGTGCATTAGGACCAGTATCTGCTTATCGAGCTAGCAAACACGTATGTTACTCAATGGTGACTACGCGATCATCTACAAGAAAGTGAAACGTCAGCAGTGGGGTTTTTTTTTTACTTTCGACTCGAGTTTTCAGAGGCTTGTGGCTTTAATTCCAGCCGGTTTCGTGGCCCTTTTCGTCCCGTGACACGCCGAGACGAGCGGGCTGTCAGCTGACGCCGAGAGAAAACGCGTTACCGAGACTGACACTTGAAACAAGCTGCGGTCCGCACCCTGTTTGACACAATTCTCCTCGCTTAGAAGCAAATAAAGCTGTTAATAGATTAGTGTGAAATATGTAGGAATGTCGGATGTTAAATTTGGGTTTAAATGTGCACGATCAGCGTGTTAAAATACAGCGTATGGCTCTGTAAAACTCACTATTCAGGGTTCATGGTGTCACGGTGATGTGTTTTTCCGTTGGCGAATCGTCTCTTCCTTCCTACTCCGGCAAAAAGATGACTTGTAGGTCCGGTATCCGAGGCACTTAATCCCCTATTTGGTGGTCTCTGTAACTGCCCACGTCTTGGCTCGCCTTACTAATCTTCTATTGGTTCATATATCCCAAAATCAAGCGGACATATCACGTTTGTTCGGCGTTAGGTCCGAGTATTTTATCCCTTTTCCAGCCGCTCTGTGTCCGCCGCTTGGTAGAGGTTCAAGGTGACTGCGCATGTGCGGAAGTGACGCGAGGTGACGTGGCACTCCGGAGTGGGCCGAGGAGTTCTTTTGGGATTTGTAGTCCACAAAATATTGAGGATAATTTTTAACGTTTTGTATAAATAGTCCAGAGGTGGCACCAAGTCATCGTTTTGCAAGTCTCAAGTAAGTCTCAAGTTCTCAAGTCCGAGTCAAGTCCCGAGTCACAGACAGGCAAGTCCAAGTCCAGTCTCGAGTCACTGGCCTGTAAGTCCAGGTCCAGTCCAAGTCATCTGCTCAGAGCTTCATTCATGTCATTTCAAGTCTTTAAACCAAAGCACCAAATATCGCTTAGATTTTTGCTATTTATATGCCTTTTAAACTAAATTGTACTTTTAAAGTCATGGTATATTTATATATGATTATTTATTTTAAAGTTGTGCTGTTTTTTCACTTTTTTATTAATATTTAAAAGTGCTTTAATAACATTTAGTTATTATTATTATTATTTTGTTAAGTAGTCTGCGCTGAAATGGAAGGGTTCTATGCAGTTCCCTCTGTTTTACTGCATATTACTTTATTGTACTGTATATTACTGTAAGATATTTGAGGATACCATCTCACAGTACTTCACATTACAAGCCCAACATATATCAACTGTAAAGGGAAAAATATATTTTTTTTAATTATATTTTTTATTTTTTAGGAGAAGCATCAAGTCTTCCCAAGATGACTCCCAAGTCTTAGTCCATTTTATCAGGTCAAGTCTCAAGTCCTAAAAATAGTGACTTAAGTCTGACTCAAGTTCAAGCCATGACTTGCAAGTCCACACTTCTGATAAATACATAATAGACTAGAATAAATAACTAACATTTTGGTAATTTTAATGTTTTGTTTTGTTTGTTTTTTTTAAATAGACTCCATATAAAAGTAGCAAAGTTTTTACACATTGGTTTTTATATAAATATTGAACTTTAGACAATTTTTATTGATCCATAAGGGAAATGATTTGTTCACAGTAGCTCACTCATCACAATATAATATAATAACAAAGAGTAAAAAAATATAAATGGTAATAATACATTTTAAGTAAGTACCAAAAAAGATAGCAAGAGACAGGTGTCAAATATGGCATAATTATAAATGTTTAACATTTTAAGTAAGTACCAAAAAAGATAGCAAGAGACAGGTGTCAAATATGGCATAATTATATAAATGTTTATGTACAAGTCAAAATAAAATAGAAAATAAGTAATAAAATATAAAATCTTAGCTTTATACAAGAGGTCATAGGAAGGCAGTGCAACTATGAGATGGTGATTGACAGGACATAGGGTTATGTGTTACCTAAGGGTGAGTTATATATATCTATGTGTGAAATTTAGACACAGACAGAGACAGACAGACAGACAGACACAGACACAGACACAGACACAGACACAGACAGACAGACAAACAGACAGACAGATAGATAGATAGACAGATAGATAGATAGATAGATAGATAGATAGATAGATAGATAGACAGATAGATAGATAGAAAAATCCCTTATCCTGAAGGAAATACATTTTTTTTGCAGCAACAATGAAACATAATAATAGTATAATAATACAGCTATAATTCACCATTTGTAGATGAACTACCCAGTGTATAAGTTATATACAAACTGCATTGCAAAACACTGACCAACACATTAGTACTTTCATTTTAGACCTCTGACTCTGATACAGTAATAGGGTTATAACTGATGTACCCATCGTCAGTTTCCTCATCTTCCTCTTGTGATGGAGCAGTAGCCGTTACCACAGGAGCAGCCAGGTACACGTTCCCCTTGGTGTTTTCTCCTAAGACGCTGAGTGGAGTGAGATCAGCCACAGCAGCCACCTCCAGGCCCTGGTTTATGTAGGTGGCCTCCTGACAGGCCTCCAGTACAGGCAGTTCTGACAGAAGAGCTCTGAGTATCTCAACAAGTTCTCTGAAGCCAGGCCTCCGAGTGGGCTCCTTCTCCCAGCAACTACACATCACCTCCCACCTGTGAGGAAAACAGAGCACAGTAATACAGTGAAACTTCAAAGGCTAAACAAATTATGTAATTGCAAATTTATTACAGAAATGTAGGCTATGCATAACTATATTTACAACATTTATGTATTATTGAGTAAAAGTATGTAATAACACAACTGAACTCATGCCATGGTATACAATTTTTTACACATTTAATCTAGTCAAACTTAATTTCAGATTATTGATATAATGGCTGAATAATTGTTTACGTTTTGAAGGACTACATGTATCTGTGGATAGTATCTCACAGTTTGGGGTCGCAGTCGTCTGGAGCTTTGAGTCTGTATCCAGTCAGCAGCAGGTCCAGTAGCTCATAGTTATGGACTCCAGGATATGGTGTTCTCCCACGAGACACTATCTCCCACATGGTGATCCCAAATGACCACTACAAACACAATAATACAGTCACACCATCCAGTTGTGCCGACACAACTACTCTAGAAAAAAAGGTGGTTTTATTTGACTCACTACATCACTTTTCGTGGTGTAGACAGACTCAGACAGACTCTCTATGGCCATCCACTTAATCGGCACTCGGATCGCTTCTTTTTGACGATAATAATTGGTGTCGCAGATTTTTTTAGAAAGTCCAAAATCTGCCACACACACCCTGAGGTCATCGTCTAACCTGTGGGCACAGATGAATACATCAAACACAAGTGCATTTATGCTTTGAACATTGGTGCTTTCTGGGGCTTCCGTCACACTGGACAGGCCACAGTGGAATACCAATGACAGAGGACAGCAGCCCAGTCATGGACAAACAAGGAGTCGTTGATTTAAGACTAGGACCAATGAGCCACCTCCAGTCCTTTTCAAAGCCTGTAGTGTTGGTTTTAAACTTAACACATGATTTAAGTAGTATTATGTATTATATTATATTGTATTATATATTTTATGGGAAAATTCTTGCTTAAATATATACTTGTTCTGAAATGTGTATGATTCTTGTATGAGATAAACAGGTTGCTGGTTTTGATGCTTCTGAATGTGATGATGTGATTTATTTTTTTCTACAAATCCTGCAGCCCTGGTCCACAGCAGAGGTGTGCAATGCAATGCAAGAGTCTGTGCCGGTCCTACACTCACATGCAGTTGCGAGCTGCCAGGTCTCTGTGTAGAAAACCCTGGGAGCTGAGATAGTCCATCCCCTCCCCAATGTCCACCATGAAGCGCAGAAGAGTTTGGTATGGCACAAACTGGAAAATACAAAGAAAGTGAGTCTATATTCATTTAATTTTGTATTTAAAAGAAAATGCTATGAATAGCAAAATCTGTTGTGCAATATCTGTGAAAATGCTGACAACTGATGACACACTGCAGAAGTACGTTTATGGAAATACCATTGTACTGTCATGATACTTCCCCATTAGTATTTTTGTGTTTTTCAATTGAAATTCATGTACCATGGGGATGTCTCCATAACGTGTTGCAATGAGAAAGCGACGCAGGTCCCCATGTTTCATATAGGGCAGAATGACCAAAGGCACAGAGCTGTCCTCCTCCCTCTGTAGAGACACACCTAAATAGAGATGAAGTTAAGGTCAAAAACTGTGTTCTACTGACAGACAGTAGAGGGCGCCAACAGGCCAGATATGCAATAGTAGTAACAGCAGTGACTTTTAACACTTAAATGACTAGTTCTTATATCTCTCACCAAGGAGTCGCACCACATTGTCATGATTGAAGCTCTTCATAATCTCAGCCTCTCTCAGAAACCCATGGAGGTCTTCCTGGCTATGAAATCCAACTGAATAAGAAAGAAGATTTGAGCAAAGATCAGACTAAGTCGTTCATGTAAGAGTCATTTTAGTAATAGTCATTTTACCTCTCATGGTTTTCACTGCAACTTTCATGCTTACGTCGTTCTCTTGAGTGAAAACTGCCTCGTAGACTGACCCAAACTCTCCTGTCAACGGAACATTATCAGAATCACAGGATTTTAGCCATCTATATATAAAGACAGTCAAACAGATATAACTAAAATTATTGTCACTAAAGTTTACTGAACTCTAAGATATTGTTTTTTTGAGCAGAACTATCTAAACCGTTGTATTTTTTGAATATTTTTGGTTAACAATGATCTCTAGTAAACTGCAACTATACTAAATAATATGGACAAACTCTTATCCTGCATGGTCTTTAATTAACATGGTGTATAATTTAATATTAAAGGCTATGTATGAGGTTGGATTTGGCAGTGGGGATCTGAGTGGTTCATATTGTTATGTCGGTTGCTGCTCTAATAGATCACATAACATTCTTAAACTAAATCAGCATGATCAGAGTTTGCTCCAGAAACAAACCTTTGCCTAGTTCCTTGCCCAGAGTGAGCTGACGTCTCTCCACCAGGACGTCTCTCAGTGAAGTGGCCAGTCTCCCCCCGAGCCCCTCAAACAGATGCAGAACACTCCCGTCTTCAGCCTGTGGAGTCTCTGGACGTCTGTAGGAGACCCCGGGATTTAAGGGGATCAGAGCCACATCCTGCTCCGGTCTGGGGAAGGAGAAGTTAAATTATACCATTTTATTTATTTATTTATTTATT
>KN487315.1:1680-27501 GCA_000787155.1 Scartelaos histophorus | reverse complement strand
TATAGGCATTGTTAAGGAGTGGCCAAAAGGCCAAAAGTCAAAATCATGAATGTCCTTCCACATTTCAATCACTCACGCCACAACTGAGGTTCGACTGAGGGCGGCCAACAAAACAAGAGGAATCCACATGTGCAAACTGTCCCAGGGTGAGGTCACAATTTGATTTGAAATGGTTCCCCAACAACAACAATTTTTTTATTATGTTCAAACAGAGACCATTTCCCCCACACTTTCTTCATATGGTCTGTCTTTGTCACGCTCTGAGTGAAAGGTGGATTCAATAAATAATATAGTAGAAACAGTCAGAAGAAGCACAAAACTTTAGGCACCTCTGAAAAGATTGAAACTGTAGTTTTCTATTAGGAAAATATATGTTTTTTCTGGCATAGCAATCACAGCCATTACTGTACAATACAGAGTTGTTTCAGCCTCCAAACAACAATAATCATATATTTTAACTTACCAACTGTACTGGACTTGAGCTCTGCCTCCACAGCGTCATAATGAGCTGAGAATTTCTTATCGATGTTGGACTTGACCATGTTGTCCTGAGAGAACACACACACACACAATGTAAGTGGCTGTATTATAGTCATAACCTTATAATAGGTATAATTATAATATAAGTTGGATGAATAACAGTGTACTATATAGTAATAGTATTTTGAAAGCTGCTACTTTTTTGTAGTGGTTTCATAAAAAGAAATCATGAGCAGGCGGTAGCTTCACTTCGTACAACACAGATTAACAACAAAGGTGTTACCTGCTCTACAATGTTTTGTAACTCTAATAGGCCTAGATCACATTTTCCTTCGCAGTACAGTTTAACAGACCCATATTACACTATTTTGTAATCTGCTATAATGTTGTTCCCTCATCAAAAACAAACCTGGAGTTGTGTTTTGTTTCATTCGCACATGTTTAACACACAAACCCTGCAGATTTAGGCTGCCTCCTTCTCTCGAACAGAAAACACTCCACAACTTCCACCTTGTGATGCCATGCAGTAATACAGGAAGTGCTCCACTGTGTTTTTAAACTTCATATACCTTCACTACAATCATTGGGATGAGTTCAACCCTGGACTTGCAAAGTTCTACTGAACTAAAGGAGATGTTGACGTAAAAACTACAGCTTTGGGACATCAGAAGGTGGTGAGCTTTGGAAATGTAGACTAATAATGACACACTAATAATAAAAGGTCACCAAAATATGTGTGAATTAAATAAAACATAATTCCAGGTATGTTTTTGGCGAGGTACCAATATTATGGCATGGCTCAGTTTTGCATGGCTCTAACCAGTATTTGATATGTTATAAAAGCGCATCTGTAGATTGCAAATATATAATTATGTGTAACATGTGAATAAAAGTGAGATGCTTCGTACTTCAGCTATTTTCTGCTTGAGCTGCTCGAGTTGTTCTCGTTCTTTCTCTCTCTTCTTCATCAGCTGCATGGCTCTTCCGGCCTCACTCGCGGCTCCTTTATACTGCGCCATGGCTCAATCTGGCTCCCCACGTCCACTTACTCAAAATCAGAGGTAAAATAAGAAAAATAACGCTGAAATTTATGTTCAAAAGTGTTTAGAAGCGCAGCGAACAGGGCAGACTCCGCGGAGACCACAACAACAAAGATGGCGGCGGAGAACAGCATGCCGGGTAATGTGGGTGTATTGTTTGGCGCCCTCTTCAGGCCGTCTACAGCATAATGGAAACTCCTGCACACAGACCATAAACTGTACAAATTTTCAAATCTTATGTCATCAGGATGTTTTCCATTCTGTAATGGAGGCAAGTCGAAGTAAAATGCAGCAAACATAATATATTTATAATCATTCATGAACAAGCTGATCTAAATGCTAATGGTTTTATGATATTATAACAAAAAATAAGCAACAATTTTAAAATTTCAATGTACAAGTCTTATATATTTAGCTTATTTTTTAAGAAAGTTGGAAAAATACAGTTTTCTAACCCTAAAGTAGTATTTTGGGCTTTTACGATGAAATGTGTAATATATCTGTAGAAGTGAAAAACTGTTGTGGGCTCAACATTTCTGTAAGGATTTGTCCAGTAAAACCTCAAAATTTGGACTTTGCCTTTGTAAAAATCTCTTGTCAAATAGACAAATAATGTAAATGGCTTAAATAATGTAAATTGTAAAGAATTGTAAGTGTTTTAACTGGACTCTGATATCTTGCATTATATCGTTTTCATTTTCCAAACTTTTCATAATTTGTGATATTCTGAAATTAATTCTAGTTTTCCCATGAAAGTCACATTATGTTCCACTTCACTTTTGCCTCCAGTTTTATTTTTTATAACATTTATGCCTCTCTTTTCTGTTGTCAGGGATCAGAATGGCCAAAATGAAATGTTACACTCTTGATTTTTCGTTCGGCATCTTTGCTCACTGATACTGTGAAAAACTTTACTTTAGACCATGGAGCCCTCTGTACCAAGATGGAAGTGGTTTTAACGCACGCCAAGAGTCTGAACATGAGATCTACAGTTCTATATCTATGATGAAAACTAATTATGCTGGTCCAGTTTAAAGTGTGAACAAACCATACATACTCCTCTCTCATATGTATTTTCTGGACTAAAGTTTTGTTTGATATCGAGTCCTTCAGCAGCAGAATGAGACGTCTTCAGTCAAAAGAAGGAGCTTATTCTTGTCTCTGCAGGGGGCCATTAAATTCTGCTGCACAATAACCTTAATATATAAAGTCTATGGCATTAACTTTTCATAACCTAATGTACAATACCTGACTCCTGTCATGGGAGGAAGTACTTTTTTTAATGGACTTGAAAGAAGATAGTAGCCGACTACAGTTCGGAAATGGGAACACGTACTTCGCTGTAAACCTCTTATGTTCTTTATGTTAAAATTGTGGTTTTATTGCAGTGACTATCTGGACTTTTTGTTTATCAAGAGCGACTTTACACTTCTTCACTGTAATAATTCAGTTCTTATCTTTCTCCTTTCTCATGCAAGCATAAATGTCACTCTTTATTTACCAGAAAAGTTTTATTTCATTTGGACATTTATTTTTTTACTTTTTAAACAGAGCATTGGTCTGCAAGTGTGTGATTATTTCAATGGTTGATCAAAAATGTGGTGAATGTGGTGATGCTCCCAGATGAGGGACAATAGCCATTTTTTTTTCTTTTTTCTATTGATCACATTGTACTTGGAGATGAAATATCCAAACAATAAATACACAAATATTAAACATGATGATCAGACCCAACAAAAATCAGCATTAAAATTAATTTTGCAGCCCCCCATCTGTATTAAATATAATTGGCCTATACAATGTTGTCTGAAACCTGCATTACATAAGTCACAGTTAAAATAAAATAAAAAAAAGAAAAAAAGAAGAATATAATAAACAAATACATATATTTAAAAAATGTGCTTAAATCACACCAGTGGTGGGAAAAGTACTCAATTTTGTTACTTAAGTAAAAGTACAGATGCAAAAGTAAAAGTAAAAGTATCACATGAAGAAATGTACTTGTAAAAGTAAAACGTAAAAGTATTGAAGTATTTAAAAATGTACTTATACTTAAAGAGTAAAAAGTATTGTATGTACGTTGAAAAGATTTTTAGAACAATTAAATGATGAAAAGTAGTGATTTTGATTAGGAATTTAGTTGATTTTAAGTAATTCTAATGATTTCTTTTTTTTTTTTTTCTTTTTGTTTGCTCAAAGTTGGGACAGAAACTCAAATTAAATGTGCTAAAAATAAGTCCCAGTCATTTCAGTAGGTCTCAAACCATAAAGAAAAGTACTTTTAACTTTTCAGTCCAAATCTAAAATGTAGTGGTGTAGAAAATACAGATACACGTTCTCAAATGTAGTAAAAAATAAAACAATAATAAAGTATCCACTGTAAAATGTTATTAAGTAAAGTACATATACCTAACATTTGTATTTCAGTATTGTCCTTTTACTTTTGTACTTTGTTACCTTCCACCACTGGCTCAAACAGAAAATACATTATAAAAGTCACTGATCTGTGCTTTGCCCCATTCACACTCCTTCTTTGTCTGTTTTTAGAGGCTTCCAGTCTTTATTGGAGAAGATAATGGCGACGTGGCTGCAGCAGAGGGCCAGGCTGGTGCAGAAAGGCGAGATCAGAAGATTAACAGTGCAAATCCACACAGAGCGCACACAGGGGAGGAAGGTGTGGCTGAGCTGAGCCAAAGGGACCATAAACCTGCACAAGAAACAATCAAAGTATGGAGTAAGAAAGCTTTCAGAAATATTTCTGTCCATAAGATAGAAATCTGTGCATATTTGCTGTAGTTGAGCGCAAATTAAATATTTGTAAACTCTCGATTGAGTTCATTTGTACATATAATGTATTGTGTGTATTTTATCTCTCAGAATACAAGACATCAAGAATTACAATCGTGAAATGAAAATGTACGACAACACTTTCTTCAGTACTACTGTCAGTACTACTTTACTGTCAAAAATACGCCATTACTTCACAGGGATTATTTATGAACCAGGACTGATCCCAGGACTGTACCAAGAGGACTAAACCAGGACTGAACCAGGTCTAAACCAGGACTAAATGTCGGGAGGTGCGCCCACATAGACTGTCGGGTGACCACAGGGCCAAGTGCAGCCGTCACCCAGGTTCTATGTCTCTCTCTCTCAAGACCAAGATTAGTCCTGGTTTAGTCCTGATTTAGACCTAGTGTAGTCCTGGTTTAGTCCTGGTTTAGTCGTGGTTCAGTCCTGGTTTAGTCCGTGTGTGGTGCAAAAATCCGGCATCTCGATCAATGTTTCTTCTGCTTAAATAAATAACACATTAATAATAAATAATACATTTTTGACAGTAGAGTCACTTAATGTTTGTACTAAAGAAGGTGTAATCTTGTATTTTCATTTTGTGATTGTAATTCTTAATGACGTAACTTTTCAGTTTGTATTCTGATGGATAAAACACACACAATACATTTTATTTACAACAAAACTCATTCCAGTTTACAAATATGTATTTCAGGCTCAACTACAGCCAGATATGCATAGATTTCTATCCTCTGCACACAAACATTTCTGAAAGTTTTCTTAGTCAATACAGAAGCATTAGAACAGTGAAAACAAATCATTGTGTCATCTGTAAACACCCATAAGACATTAATCCGGTAATGAAATATATGAGTGCGGCCGAGGACACATTTACTCTCATAACAAGAGTCAGAGCGTGTCTTGTGCATTGTGTTTTAAAGATTGATTGATAAGTTATTTTTAGTCGCAAGAATATTCCAGAAACAATCATCTTTGACATGCAGGAAGCTTAAAGGTGTAAAGCTTAAAGGTCTTAAAGTGTAACTTTTCTGGTGGAAGGTTCCCCACATTTTTGTCTTTAGAGCAATGTTCTTGCTTTGCTTAAAAGTCTATTAAAAGTCTATTCAACCTTTGTTTTATTAGAGTTGATTTTATTTTTCAGATTTTACTATCTGAAACATATCTCTATGTTCATAATTTGAGAAAACAAAAATATAAAAATAGCAACAGCTAGAAAAAAAAATCAATTCAGCTGTTTCTGCACATGTCTTTATCAAAATAAACATATTTGAAGCCTTATTACATCTTTAAAGAATAAAGTGCAGAATTTCCCAGACACCAAACGTGACCAAAGTAGAGGAGTGCACTCACCCCAGACACCGCTGTGGTTAAAGTGCAATAACTGGTTGGATCCTAATGACTGTGACTGTACCACCCTGTTTGTTAATCTGGTACCAATGGGAACCACCCAAGTCTAATGTGATACTAACTGTTCAAATCTGACTTATACATCCACACTGAACAAAATAAAATTAAGGGTATAATTACGAGTAGTCGACTCCCAACAGGATGGGTTAGACATAAAAGAGCAACTTCATGGTGAGGAGATAATGATCCCACTTATATTGATGCAACAGGGGCCCAGAGGAGTTCCCAACGAGAACAAATCGACAGATCAGGGAGCAGCAGGTTTTGAAAATATACCTATAATTGCGGCATTTTTTCCAATCACACCTAACAAAAATGTAGACAGGATCAACTATTAATATCAACGATATTTGGAGATCAGTACTGTTCTTTTATCCCAAATAATACTGCATCCGATGGCCAAGGCCAATTGACCAAGGCAATACAGGGTCTCGTACCCTCAACCAGTGCATGAAGGAGCAGTCTGGTGTCGACCTCATGTGGGATAACTGGATGAGTGTATTTGGAAAGTCCAAAGCACTCGTGACCTCTGTGCTAGTCTCCTGTAGCCGTGTTCATATTGACCTTGTGTGGATGCTCTTGTCCCGTGTATCTCTGTAGTTTAATCAGTCGCTTCATCACCACAGCAACAGCCCCTAGTCCAGAGGTTCAGCTCCATGTTTTGGCTGATGGTGACTCTGACGTTGAGGATTCCACTGAGGCATTTATCACATTGTTTGGGGAAGAAATGACACCTCTGTAAATAGTATAAACCTTTGGGTGTAAACTTATTCTGCTTAGAAGATAATGTGACATCTTCTCTCAGACCAGAGGGAAACAGCAGCACCAAACTCCTGAGGGCAGATGCCACAAGAACAGCAGCCAAATATTAACCACACAAATCTGTGTCATGTATAATTGTGTATGATGTTATTACTAATTTTCCCCCAACCTTGAGAGTGAGAACATCCATTCATTGTAACTAGGGAGTTCCTAAATAAAAGTGAGGAGACGCACTGGGCCCTGCAATGTAACACTGCAATGTGGTGTGGCTCAACATGTATATATATATTTTTTTCTTTGCATTGTGCGGTGAAAGAGAAAAGCTGGTGTGACCCAGTCCCTGTAGACATCAGTGTGCCACATACAGTGTCTTTTGTGTTATGCTCAGGTCTGTGAGATCAGAGTGGACGTACCAGACATGTAAACAGGCCAGAAGTCCCAGGGAGACGCCACAGACAAAAGCAAAGGGGACGGCCAGAAACAGAGACAAGATCCTATAGCTCCAAACACGAGTCTTCTCAAAGCCACGGACACTGTAAAACCAGACCTGGTCTATGCTGTGAGGAGAGGCAGGTTCAGCCAGAACATCGCTCACCTCCACCTGCCCATGAGACACAACACACATAAAGCTCATAACACATCAGCACATCCTCAGTAGATTTATGTCCAGATGCACAGACTGGATAAAGAAGTGGACTGAGGGAGCGTGACGTCACCCACAGTGTTCGGCTAATCGGAGAGAAATTGAAACTAGTTTTGTATTAGGAATAGTCATTTATTTAAGGACAAAATAACAATGAGGGAACACCAGGATCATGCAGAATGAGTTAATATGAACATTTTAAGACCAAAATGACAAGGTCTGACCATTTTTTAATATAAAGTCAAATGGGGCCAGAGTCAGTGGAGCAGGAAGTGCCCCCATGCTCACTTCCTGTTTGGCACGCAGCAGCTAGCGGGTATCTCCTCCCATTTACAGTGCTTAACAAATGTATTAAACCACCAGTCATGAAAATAAGAAAACATAAATAACTTCATAGTCAATCAAAACGTGTTAGCTTTTTACTTTTTTTGCAGTGTTATTCAGGAAGAAAATGACTAATTAGATTCTTCACAAATAACCAAAAATGTCTGTTATTCAGGAAGAAAATGACTAATTGGATTGTTCACAAATAACCAAAAATATTCTGGGTGAGCACCTTTGGATCACAGCTGCATTCTTGCTGCATTGTTTTTCTGTAGTTTTGTAAAGTCTCTTTTGCTTTTGCGCTCCAAATAATTTCTAACTGTTTCCAGAGACTTGCTTTGGATGAGACTTTGAGTCATTTTTGGAAAACATTAAACATGAAAATGTATGAATAGTAACATCAGTTATATTTTAGCATTAAAGATTGAATATGAATAAAAACATCTTGCATGTACTGGCAGATTAACCTTTATAGAAACATAAAAATATATTTAGGTAAACAGAAATACAGTTAAATTACAGCAGCAGTGAAAACACCTTATGCTGATCTAATACATTTGTTAAGCTCTGTATAAAGTCTATGGTCCATATTCATATGCACAGTACATGTGTGGATTTAAGTGGTACTCAGATAAATAATTTCAATTCCAGAGCTGTTCATTGGCCCCTGCTCAATAGCACCACCATGTGACTGACTAGAGCAATGCAGAGAAACAGCTTTTTATCTTCTCATACCATCTCTTTATGCCCAGTAACGTCTGTTGGTGAAAGAAAATTATAGCAGCAGTTAAGGATTATTTTAGGCATAGACTGAATTTCCGTGTCAGCAGATCTTAATCCTGGAGTCTAAAATTATAACATCTAATGGTTAGTGGCTGTGAGGGGAACATGTTTTCTGAAAGGTGCATTGTGTGACTTTTCTGGTGGGTCTGCCACATGTTTTTCTGGAGATGTTATTACTTTGTCTGGAATGTTTTACAGTTTGGGATTAAACGTTTCTATGTTCACTGAGACCAAACCAGACCAAATGATGTTACAACCACGGCCCTAAAACTGGAGTAAGTAAAACGGAGGTTCAGGTCTCAACTCAGTGGTTTTAATGACAAATATGAATTATAATATAACTTTTGTCCAAATATAGTTAATCAAAAGCACAAAGTTACCAGAAAAAGGGGAATAAAACTGGAATAAGTAAAACAGTGGCCGTTCAGGACTCATCTCAGTGGTTTTAATGAGAATTCATCTGAACAAAATCATTCCACAATACTAGAAAATTGTATAATATAATATAATTGTGTAATACAAAGAATAATAATGTACCAATAAAATTAAATTACTTTTTAAAATAAGTTCTATTATGAATTATATATTTAACAGTGGTAATATTATCATATAGTTCAGATTTATCAAGATGTGACCCTGCTCACAGTCATAACGCCTGTTTTTTGGTATTTCTGAGCTATAAAACCACCTGTAATTGAATAAATGTAAGGTCGAGCTGTTTAATGTCACACTGTGGAACATTCCAGGACTCTCAACCACAAAGTTACACAATGCACCTTTGGTTTAAGCCTTATGCTGTTTTTGAAGCAGATTTATTTTATATTTTCCATAAAATGATTTGAGAAAACCAAGTATTTCCAATTTAAACTTGAAGAGACGAATAAGACGAACCTTGAGGTGCTGGTTGATGCCGTACGGGTCCCTGCTGACTGGAGGCGCTGGAGGACTGGGGGCAGGTGTGGCAGGGGCAGTGGGAGGTTTGGAGGAGGAAGGGGTGGGTGCTTTAGAGGCAAACTCCGGAGGGGGAGGAGCTGAGAAGGCCAGCTGCACCTCCTCTTCATCCTCCTCGTCGTCGTCAATGGGACACTCCACCAGACACTCATCGCTGATCATCGTCACTGTGCACAGAAAGTTGGTCAAATAGTCAGATTTATGCAGGAACCACTCACCCATTCACACACACAATCATGCACCACTGGGGGGGGCAAGGTGGGGTAAGTGTCTTGCTCAAGGACATGACAACACTACTCGTTTATTGTGATGATGTGTTGCATGTTTTGGGTTCTTTAGTAAAGTCGCAATAAAGGTATTTTATGCTGTGACCTGTCTGTGAAAATATAAATAAACTTACAATATGACCTTAAACAGAAACATTTGGTCAATTACAGGTGGATTTATTGCTAAAAAATATGTAGAATAACAAGGATTCTGACTGTGAGCGTTGCCTTTCCACAGATCTGACCTCTACGTTTGTCCAATTTGGTCTCCGTGGAGATAGAAAAGTTTAATAGTTTAATAATAGTGTGAAACATTCCAGACAAAACCAATAACACCTCCACGGAGAAAAGCATTTGACAAACCCTCCACCTGAAAAATCACACAATGCAGCTTTAAATAGAAACTGCACAGAGAAGAATAGATTTTAATTATAAGACTTGGAAAAGTTTCAGTAAAAAGGTCACTGATGTAAGTAAGATAATAAACTTAACAGTACGAGCTCATTATATGACAGTGATTTAAATGGCTGCAGCTGCATGAGATTCTCAGTACTAATAATAATAATAGTTACACTGCACTTACCGTATTTAAAGTTCTTGGCTAATCTGGTATCAAAGAGCTCTGAAATGTGCGATAATCTCCACTGTCAACAGGACCACTTCATCAGAGTCTCCCTGGTATGACACACAAACACACACACACACAAAACACCTGCAGCGCTTAGACCTGGGCTGGACCTGGACCCGCTAAACCCGCTAATGGGGCTAAGTCCTGGGGCTACTGTGGGCTGTGGAAAGGAGTTTATTTTGGGCAGGGCAGTGGATGTCTCGTGGATCGCGTTACAGCAGTGGGCAAGTCTCTCCACACTGGGATCAGGACAAAGACGCACACAGGTTCAGTGACTTTTCTTTACACTGTTCATTTATTCATTTGCACAGACAGTTTTGGGCACACTACAGTTTGTTGACATCAGCAAAGAGTGATGCAGAAATCATGTTATTATTTTTGTCAAAGAAGCAGAATCATTACAAAAGAACGTTCGGTTTCTTTATGCTTTTAACATAAACTGAACACAACGAAACTATGTATGTAAAACAGTTTAAATGCTCTTCAACTGATAGTCTGGAAAGAGAACCACTGTAAAAACTGCAAAAACCTGACTGATTTCTATAAGGTAAATTGTATAACTTTTTGGTTGGGGGTCTGTCACCTGCTTGTTTCCATGGATATGCTGTTATCCTGTCTGGAATGTTCCACAGTATGACATGAAATAGCTCTACTTTACATTGATTCAATTATAGGAGGTTTTATAGGTCAAAAATATCTAGAAAAACAGGCGTTCTGATGGTGAGCGGGGCTGCTTCTGGTTTGATCTACATGAAAATACTAAACTGTGAAACCTTCCAGACAAAGCAGTAACATCTTCATGAAGACGAGCATTTGATGGACTCTTCACCAGAAAAGTTACACCTTTAAAGAAAAAACAATGTCGACAAATCCACCTTATTCCAGAAGAAGAAGAAGGCACCATCATTATCCAGGTTCTTATTTTATACAGAGGAATGTAAAGCCGTTTTAAAGAGAATCAGTACAGTGTGACTTGGTGCTCATGAACACTGAACATTTTACACAAATTAACTGATTTCATGTCATATTTGCAGCACAATAAGTCATCTCATGCTGATAATATTTAATGTTGATCAAATAAATGAACTGAACTGAACATATTTAACTGACATGAATGGGATTCTCATTAAACTAGAAGTGGCACAGCAAAAATAGGAGCGTTTAGAGACAAAAGTGGGCGGAAAAAGATAAACACAGAATAGTTGCTTCACTTTCACAACTGTAACTAGCGCGTCCTTTTCATATTTGTAAAAGTATAAATCAATTCACAAAAAAAGTGAGTAAAATCATAGTCAGGTTTTTAACTCCTTACAGTGGTTCTGTTCTTTTCCTGGTAAAGTCACAGTATGAACACAGCTCCAGTCAAAATGCTCACACTTTAGAAATAGACTCGCAGATGTTTTAGGTCGAAAGATAAGCCAAGGATGTAAAAATGAGAGATTACTTCAGTCAGAATTCACAGTTAAACGCAGAGGAGCGCCGGAGGCCTCCTCTCTGACGGGGGCCATTTTGGCTCTGGAGGCGAGGGCACAGTTTCCAGTGAGTGGACCAAAGCCCTGAGTGAAGAGAAACTCATCCATCCTTCAGTTACCGCACCTGAGTCAGCTCGTCTCTAACTCTAAAGCCCTGAGATCTGGCCTTTCATCAGGCCGAGGCTCACATACGACGGGGAATGAAGCTTGATACAGATCTGTGCAAACAATGGGAATAGAAATGCTGTCGCGTAAAAATGGTCTCATACAGATTATTGTTATTGGGTTTGTAAACAATGCGTTAAAATGGCATAAAAATGAACAGGTGATTCAGATCTATCCAGGCCTTAGTACCTTGATTTAAAGCTGCACTATGTAACTTTTTGGTTGGATCCTTCACCTGCTTGTTTCATAAGTGCCAAAGTGCGACATTAAACACCTCTATCTTACATTTATTCAACTACAGATGGTTTTAAAGCTCAGAATAAGCAGAAAAACAGGTATTCTGACTGTGAGCAGGTTTGACCCTCCACAGACCTGACTTGTAACTTGCTTTAGTTTGGTTTCCGTGAAGATAGAAAGGTTTAATGCTGCACAGCGAAACATTCCAGGCAAAGCAATACCGTTTCAACAGAGAAACGTCTCCACCAGAAAAGTTACACAATGCACCTTTAGTAAATGTACTTCAGCTGCCTTGAGGCGAACTGACTGAAAAGTGTCTGGCGATAAAAAGAGCAACAGTCTTGAACCACACGCATTTATACTTTATCTTTCATGAGAGTTTGAACAGCATTTCCACGCCCCTGTCTTCACTTTTTTACACAGCAATGGATGATCTTATGTTTTCTGAAGCCGCATGCTTTTGAACACTTCCAGTCTTTAAATCACACAAAATTATTAAGCACAGTTTTACACAGAAGTACATAAAGGTGAGGATGTGAAGGCACCTCCTAGACACAGGCCCCAGATCAGTCTTCTTCTTTTAAATAAAACTATTGGTGAGCTGATCTCAGACCTGCCACTAGGGAGCAGCGCGATACTGTCAAGTTAAGTTTGATGTCCACTCTTCTGGTCAGTCTCATCATGCCTTTACATGGTTCTCCCAAAAGATGCGAAAAAAAAGAAGAAAAAGTCCACACACTAAAATAAAACCACCTGGACACAACAAGAAGAATTAGACAAAATGGCACAGATATTCTACAAAGAATCTTCGACCTCCTCAATGTCATAAAGTCAAGTCAGTCCACGGGTCAGAAGAGGACTCGACCCCGAAGCCCAAAGCCGCCCTTCTTAGTGACGGGCTGGGGCAGAGGAGGGGAGGTGTTGGCGCCGGAGGAGGAGGCAGGGGGCGCTGTGGAGGCCTGCACGGGCAGAGCAGATGGTTGTACCGCAGGCTGCCGAGACAGAAGCTCTTTGAACACGGAGTTCATCTGACGACTGATCATCTCCTGTAGACCAAGACAGATTGTATTAATGGACTATAGTGGTTCAGATTGGATTAATATTGAATTCTGCGTTGTTCCCTGGCGATGTGATGCTAACTGAAAGCACTGCTCTGTTAGAAGCTCAAGTGAGACGTAATCTGAGCTTTATTTTAACACAGTCTGACCTGAAAGAACTGACTTAGCTGGAACTACAACTTGTGATCTGATTTGTTTCTCTCACACATAAAATTACAGCAGCATTGGCCAACACGTTTTCTCAGATTCACTATTTTGGTTGAAAACGAAACACCTAAACAGAACCGTAAATGCCGTAAATTAATCACACGCTCCTGAAAATGTGTTTAAGTCCATTTTGTGTGTGTTTTTTTCTGGCGTTTTCAGACAATCAAAACTTTTTTGGGCAGTATTTGCTAATGTGTGCCTTTTGCGTCTCCATGGTAACTGGTGAACATTCTGCCAACGCACATACATGCACACCCCCAGTGTGATGTTACCATGATGACACAATTTGCAACAACTACCACAAAATGTTTTAAGATCATCTGAAAACTCCAGAAAAAGTTTGATTGATTGAGTTTGATTGAAAACAAAGCTCAGATTAAACTCTAATTGGAGTAACAGAGCTTCAGACAGAGCAGTGCCCACAGATCACACCCACTGGGAGCATCAGCTGCAAAGTCTCAGTACTACAGAGCTTCAGATGTGACAAACATTAAAGCTTTTGTCATCACATTTCAGCTTCCTCCACTATTTCACAGCATCTACAGTGACATCGCTCAGTTTCTTAGACGACCAAACAAACTCATTATGTGACTAATAAAAATGATTCCGACACATCTCGGGTGAGCAGGACATGTTGTGTTTGTTGTTCCTGTTGTAAACCTCTAAACATTTATGCTATATTATATTATTTATATTATCATTTATATTATTTTCTATCCTTAACCCGTGGTCCATTGTACTACATGTTCCATCATAGTTGATAGATAAGTAGATAGTGAAAATCAATAATGTGCTTTATTGACTTGGCAAAGCGTCTCTTGTTCACTGCTGATAAATTATTAAAATAACCATCGCAGGGTCCTTAAAATAACATTCTGTATTGATCTTTGTAAGTCAGTCAGTTTATATAGAGGAAATTAGAAAAAGGTTTGATGTTAACAGCATTAAAAGGCTCATATTACAATATATGCCCAACACACACAGAGCTGGAGTTGTGTTTTGCTTCATTCTCACATGTTTAACACATAAACTCTGCATATTAAGGCTTCTGAGTTCTTCTCTTCAGAGCCTGTTCCACCTTGTGATGTCATGTGGTAAGACAGGAAGTGCTTCTCTGTGTTTTTAAACTCCTTACACCTTCATTAGAATCATTTGGATGATTTCAGATCAGGAATTGCCGATCTCTGTTAAACTAAAGCTTAAAAGTGTCTGTTAACGTGAAAACCACCACTTCATGACGTCACAAGTTGGAACAGAGCATTTTAAGCTTTGCAGATGTTGACTGACTTATAAACCAAGATTAACCAAACATGTGTGAATGAAACAAAACACAATCCAGGTTTGTTCTGAGGATGTAACATTAGTATAACATGAGCTCACACCACTCCATTTTGCATAATATAGGACCTTTAAGTATCATTTCAACACTTGTCCAGGTTTAGTTTGAATAATACTGTCACCTTGTCGATTGCCGTCTTGTCGGGCTGGACAAAGCCCGGTCGGTCTGTAGGTCTGAAGCCTCCCTGTCGCAGAGTGTCCAGGGTGTGTCTCCTTTCCTGGGACCTTCATTTAAACAAAGAAAATGCACTTGGATCAAACATCACTTACTCTTATTAAATTGTTTTTATGGTGACTAAGGCAATCACATAGACTCATGACACATAGAGTGACTTTTTTATAATTTATTTCTAAATTTTTTATGATTTTGTTTTGAATTTAGATTTTTCATAATCTGTAAGCTACAATTATAAAAAAAAAAAATAAGATTCAATAGGTAAGTCTATACAATATGTGGGTTTGACTTTCTGAAATGAGTGACAATATTTTTTTTAAGAAATATATACAAATTTGGAGGTAAATATGTCACTTATTGCCTCTATTAATCAATAATGGACGGATTAAAGAAATACATTTGGAGGCTTGGGGCGAATCACCACAGCCTCTTCTAATAAAGACGCTGGTTGTAACTATAACTCATGTCAAAGTGTAAACTTACACTGGAAAATGCCTGGTGGCTGGAGAGGTGGGCTGCTTGTTTGGACTCACTTCACTTCCTCGCTGTCGTCCTGGGAGTGACGCACTATCACTGTTCACACGCATCCTGACACAAGACACACAAGACACACAAGAGAAACTCCACTTAACATGAATATATCCACGTCTCCTGCCTCTCACTGATTATGCATATATACATAACACAATATACATCTTAAAACATCAAACGTATTGTTCATCATATGTAGATTCATCTTTAAAAAAGTCAGTTTAACAGAATATTGGACATTTAATAGTTTATAATTATGTATAAATATAACAAATTACACATATATATTTTTTGTATTTTTAATAAATGCTAAAGTTGAGGTAGAGGACCAATAAATAAAGACATTTTCCTCATCAATAAATCAATGAAATGATTGATGAAAAACTGTCAAGTGGTTTTGTTTTTGTTTGTTTTTTTTTTTCAAATCCAGCATTTAGGCGGTAAGTTTTAGGGTCAGGATTTAGTCTTTAGGGTTCATGGCAGCTCTAGTGGGCCAGATGAAGAGGTCTAATTAAAGTTTTAACAATTTTTATGGCTTGATGAAGAGCCCCTAATTAAAGTTTTAACAATTTTTATGGCTTCTTCCTGGACTTTCTAAACCTCTAACTTGCCTTGCTAATTGCTAATTGTTTCATCTTTGTCATTCAGAGGCCCCTGTGTTTGCTGGGCCTGTGTTTTTGCCTAGAGGTTGTTGGACTCTCTCCTCTCTCTCTTTCACCACCTCATTTTCCAGATCATGTATTATGGTCTTTGTTGCACTGAACTGCTTCTTCTTCTGTGCACACGCAGCCCTGTACACACTTCTCTACACTTGTCTATTTTCCTCATTTTTGAGGTTCAGCTCGTGCTGAAGGTTTGTGTGATCCTCCATGTTCTGCACAGGGACTGTCAGCTCTTTCAAAGCCTGGAGCTCCTCCACCAAGACCTGTTCTTGGGTCTGGTGTTTTCCTCAAGGTGCCATATCACCTCCCATTTTTCCCTGAGCTCCAGTTGAAGCTCCTCTGACAAACCAGAAGGCCGACCTGACCTGACCTTGTCTGACAATTTCATCAACGCCCGACAATCACTTTTTCCAATTTTGTAAAAATACCAAAATACATAACAAATTTTAAAAAATGTGTAACAGTCTGAGCAAGTACGAGAGGAGCCCAATGATGGGGTAGAGCAACTAATATGTGATCAAATCCTTTAAGTGTTGAGAAAATCCTCTTTCAGAGTAAACATCTCCTTAAAGCATAAACTGATGCCTGGACACACTGTGTGTCCTGTTTTACATCTAAGCGGCTGCTTAAAAACACTCTTCATTCACCTCACTGGCTGCAGAAGTGGATGTTGAGCAAACATTTGAAGTAGATTCTGAAGTGAAACGTAAAAAATAATCATGAAATACTGAAGTGAAACTGCAAAGCAAAATATTGTTTCACACTTTATTTTCATTACAAAGCTCAGATTAATAATGCTCCATTTTAATTATTCTGAAGCATCTGCAGTTACAAATGAGCTCGAAATCAGATCAGATCAGATATTAGTTACAAGATTATTAAAATCATATTGTTCACAGCAAAATAATTTTATTTCTTTCTGATCATCGTCCCTCTAAGGTCTAAAAACAAAAGGTCTTAGACAGATCGAGCTTTTTCGATCTTATTCCTTTATCAACCTACACCAGAACAGAGACTGAAAACAGCATTTATTATAATATTATATTATAATCAGATGTTGGTGCATGTGAACAGCCATAAGAAGGACAATTAGCAACTTAAACTCTACTTTTGCAGATACAAAACCAAAAAGATACCAAAAGTTTGAAGTCACTCATTCTTCACAGTTTTTTTTTCTATATGTTTAGAACTTTCTATATTTTATACACAAATGAAATGTGTTAAATACATGAAGTAAGATGCAGGGAATTATGCAGAAAAGAAGAAAAACCTACATTTTTAAATCAAATCCTCAAATTACTCAAACTTGGCGTTGTCGAAAAACATTTAGTAGAGTTTTTTATTCTTTGCTAAATGATTCCATAGATCTTACTTCATATATTTGATGTTTTATGTGTCTAAAATAAACTAATAAGAAAAAATAAGGAAAGGCGCGTCCAAACTTTTCTCTGGACACTTGTGAATATTCTGGTATCTTTCGTCTCGCACAGCTGAGATCTGTGGGAAATCTTACGTAACGGTTTCACACCTCATACGCCGTCTCATCCCGAGCTCCATACAGTAATTATAGTATTTAACATTTACACACATTTTGAAGTCATGTTTTTGTTTGTACCTTGTGGGGTTTTCCATCGGATCTTCGACTGTCAGGTTCCCAGTGCTGCCTCCTCCACCGCTCATCTCGTCCCTCTTTCCTCGCTCGTTCCTGGAATAACACAACATGGAGATGAAGTGTTTATCAAACGTATAAAGTGCAAAATCAAAAGGCATCAAAGAGCCCATATGACTCTATTTCTGATGCTATAATGATCTCTTCAAAAACATACATGGAGTTTTGTTGTGCTTCATTCACTCATGTTTATCACACAAACGCTGCAGATTTAGGTTCTTCTCTCAAACAGAAAACACTCCATCTTCTAATGTAATGTAGCTGCTAACTTGAAAATTACTACTTCATGACATCACAAGGTGGAACTAAGCATTTTGAGTAATTCTTGATAATAAAGACTTATAATAAAGAAACAAAACACAACTCCAGGTATGTTTATGATGAGATAACCACATTATAACATGTCTTAAACCTCACAAAAGTCCATTTTAAAGCTGCTGTGTCACTTTCTCACAAAAGTCCATTTTAAAGCTGCACTGTGTCACTTTTTGGTTGAGGGTCCATTACCTGCTTGTCATTGTTATGCCTGGTATGTTCCGCAATATGGCATTAAACAGCTCTACCTTACATTTATACTTCTGGATGTGATTTCACTACTCAAAAATACCTAGAAAAACGCACTTCTCACTTCCTCTCCACAGATCTGATGTGTAACTTGGTCTGGTTTTCTCTCCGTGAAGATATAAAGGTTTAATATCGTATAGTGAAACATTCAAGACCCTCCACCAGAAAAGTTACACAATTCATCAGCACATAACAAAAATATTCACACATACAAAAAAAAATGCATTAGGAAATACATAGATTTTGCACAAAGTTAAAATGATGGAACTTTTATAAGAAGCGATTTTCAAGAAGTTAGATCAGACGTTTTTTCTCTGACCTACTGTAGGAGTTTATCTGGCAGCCGAGACACCAGTGAATTATTTTAAGCTGTTCTCTAAATGTGCTAATGTTGACTGCAGTGTGAGCTCTGTGTATGTGTCACATCTTTTTTCTGCTGAATCACTTCCACTTCTATTTCTAACTCCTGCCAAACTACAAGCATTTTAACCCACGGGGATTTGTTTATATCTTAGATTATCTTACGTTATCCTGTGTAAAGTTTTAAGGGAGATTGTGTATTGTATCTTTATTAGCAAATTTATCAGGTCATTATCATTGAACAGTGTGTGCAACATTGTTCAGTATTTTGCATTATTAAAAGGTGCATTGTGCAGCTCTTTTGATGGAGGGTTTGTCAAATGCTTTTCTTCCTGGAGATCCTATTGCTTTGTCTACAATGTTTCACAGTTTGGCATTAAACCTTTCTAACTTCATGGAGACAAAACTAAACCAAGTTATATTTTAGCGACAGTCAGAACAGTCTGTGACAGTCTGTTTTTCTAGGAATTTTTGAGCAACAAAACCACCTGTAACTGAATAAATGTGAGGTAATGTGATAAAAGTTTAATGTCATACTGTGGAAAAGGTACATATCGTGCCTTCAGACTAAATTAAACGATGAAAAAGGAACATTTAGTTTTGCTGTTGAGAAGCAGAAGGAGGAGAGAAGCTGATGTCTCCTGTTTTCTCATCTTTTTATATGCTGTAAGCCAAAAGTTTCATCTAATATGTATAAAATAAAGGCTTACCCGTCCAAAACACTAATATATTTGTGTGGGATGAGTCCCTTGACCCCGCCCACTTCTCCTCTCCACCAATCACAGGAGGCCTTGCTGTGGAGTATCATGAGCTCTCCCTGTTTGAAGGACAGTTCTGCAGGTGATCTGGCCACATAGTCGAACATCGCCACAGCCTCCAGCTCTGAGCACAGCAGGTTTAAAATGAGGTTAAAAAAGTGTAAAGAAGCAACGTTATCAACACAACTTATCCATTTAGCTAAAAAATGTGAAGCAAATTTAATTCACAAACTACAAAACAAAACTACTGTCTTTAATGTGCTTTTTAATGCAATTTTAATGGTTTAAAAAGGAACAAAAATCACAAAAACTGAACCTGAGATGCCAGTGCACATCAAAATCTGATTATAATCTGATTTCTAGACTTTAAAGATCATCGAAATGACGCAAACTCAACAAAGGGACCAAAACTGAGAGAAATCAAACTGTTTTACATGATATCTAATAAGAATAATTGTTTTTTTGTGTTTTTTTTTCAAGGGCAGCACTTTGGAAACAACTTTTGTTTATGAAATGTGTTGCAGAAATAAAGTGGAATAGATTGAATAGTCTTATAACTCCAAAAATCCAAAAAATAATCAGATTTTTTAGATTTTTACTTATTTGAAAGTTATGAATTTCCAGAACACCAACGATAAATGCAAATAATACAGTCGTTTTTTTTACTCACCCTCTTCACTGGGCAGATGTTCTGTCTCCCCGTCTCCTTCTTCAGTTATTGGTTCACTGATAGAGAAACAATTGTCACTGGTTGAACAACATTTATTTATTTATTCCACATTAAAAGGTGCATTGTGTAACTTTTCTAGTGGAGGGTCCGTCACTTGTTTTTTTTTTTTTTTGAGTACTTTTTTTTTTTTTTTTTTTTTTTTGAGGTATTTTTGAGCTATAAAACCACATGTAATTGAATAAATGTAAGGTAGAGTTTGTGGAACACTGAAATCAAACAGAGAAATGACAAATCCATAGGGACAAGTAAGTGATGGACCCCAAACCAAAAAGTTACACGTTGCACATTTAAGCAGACAGACAAAATTGATTATTTCCATAGTAATGATCATTTCCGCCGTGTATAATCACCAGTATTCCTGCTCCAGCGTCATGTGCTTCTCGTACACCGGCCCGGGCACCTCTGATTGGCTCGGGAAGATGACGTCGTGCTGGAGGATCATGGTCTTCACGAGCTCGTTGACCTGCGGCTGCTGAGCGACCGCGTCGTCGGAGTCGACGCCTCGCAGCAAACTGGGCCCGAAGCACACGGCCAGATTATAGGGCTGCATCATGTTCTCATCGCTGTACTGGGACACGCTGCAGGAACATGGAAAATAACAATGGATCAGGTTCATGCAGCTTTTTTTGGACGATATAAAGATTTATGGTTCAGATTTGGATGTGATTTTCAACAAAAGAAAGTGACTAACTGAAAAACTACGTCTAATTGTTGGAGTAGCAGCCTGATAACTATTTTTAAAAACTATTTAAAATTTTTTTCAAACATTCCGCTTTTCCAACATGAATAATATGAATGTGATAACCTATTGTACTTTACGCTCTCATATATCATTGTTTCCCAAAGACATTTGTTGGGTCGCCTTGTCACGGTCCCAGTATATGAAATGTTGAAATGAAAAAGACATGTTTTGTATAATTTCTAATCTTTTATAATTATTTTATTGACCAATTTGTTCCAATATTGCTGGTTCAATTAAATACTGAAAAGAAAAAGAAATGGGCTGCACTTTATGCCCTTTTATCACTGATTCAGTTACTGTTTTTCATTGTTTAAAACTTGAGTAATATTACTTGTTCAGAGAGACACTCAACAGTCAACAATAAAATATCCTCATTAATGTTCAATAATGGTCAAATTCAGCTTTATTTTGTGATTTACGAATAATGTCTATTGAAGGTTTGTGACTTTTAAAATATGGATCCCCAGAAAAAAAGTTTGGGAATATATCTGGAGATGCTTGAGCCTGTACAATGTAATAGGCTAAATGAAGAATTGCTTTTGAGAATAAAACAAAATGAAATACTTGTCATTATATTAATTATATTAGTTAGAATTCATGGCCAAATATACAGAAATGAATAAATAAAAATACAGCATAAAGTACAGAAAAAGGAGGAGCACATATGAGTTTGGAAATCACCATAATTGGTTTAATGAGACGGTAAAGTACGAGGATACAACAAGGATATAAGGATGCTTATGTGTATAGTTGTGTATTATGTATGTATGTGCATAGGTGTGTGTGTCATTATGAAGTTAAGTTCTGGACTCTGTGGTGGCCAATCCATGTGTGAAAATGACGTCCCCTGCTCCATATGCCTGGTCCATCAGGGCAGAAAAAATCCATCGATGGAATAACCTGGTCACTCAGTATATTCAGGTCGTCAGCTGAGCTCGTTCTTTGAGCACAAACTGTTGCTGAACCTCCACCTGAACAACTGCACCAACCCCAGACCAGAGACGGAGTTAAATCCTTTTTTTTTTTGCTGGGCAGAGTTTATGACGTGTGGGAAAAGCAAAACATGTCAGAAAACTGGGATGTCTGAATGTGGGAGTAGGTGGAGGAACTTGTTTAACAGCACAATCAGCTCACCTGTTGTAGTTCATGCTAAAACCTTCTTTATGGTCAGACTGTGTTAAAATAAAGCTCAGATTTAAGTCTAACAAAGCCTAGACAGAGCAGGGCCTACAGTTAGCACCACACCCCAGGGAGCGTTGATGACATTAGCCGCAAAGTATCAATAACATCACAGCTGTACTATGTTAAACTATACCTGTCATTACATTTGACTAAATATTCATGTCCTATCACTAAAAATAGTTGTATCACTTTATCCTGAGAAATACAGGATTCAATAACAAAATCTTTATGTGAATTGAAACAGAACATTGGGTTATTGGGTTTTCCTAAATAAAAAGTGATGACTTACTGATTCAGGAAAGCGAAAAGGTATCGCATCACGATGAGCAGTGGCCGAGGAAACGAGGAGACAATAGCTTTAATCTGAGCAGCTTTCTCAGACACAGACTCAATTTCTGCAACGAAAACAACAACAGGAAAACAGATTTAAACCGTGAACCGAGAAATGTTCTTCACTGTTGGAAAAAATGACATCCAACGTGTAGAATTATGCTACTTCAGTGGAGTTAAATTAAAAGGAGATGGCAGGTTACAATGTGTTTCTTATGCAAATGCAGCGGGTTTTGAAAAATAGAAAACGTAAGAAGCATCAGAGCGAGACAGAGGAACCAGGCCCAGTTTCACCGTCTTGTGTCATGACCAGTCAAAACAACGTCTACAAACAAGTTTCACATGAGAAAATGGAAAAGTTATTAGTCAGAATTGTATTAAAACTCTGGCCTGTATTGACTTAAAGTAAAATCAATGAATAAATACTTTTCAAAACTACAAACAATACAGACTTCAACTGAGATATGAGACAAACCTGCAAGTATTAAGCAGCAGTTAAAATGAACTAAAGAAAAGCTAAAAAAAAATAAAAAATACAGAAACCTTTAGGGCATTAGGGTCTTCAACCTTTTTCCTCCGGCGTGAGCTCCTTTTACACTGCAAATTTCATAAAACTAACCAAGATTTATTCTCTTAAATCTAGACAAAAAAATGTATTCATCTTGCTTTAAGGGAGATATACTAAATGACTGCTAAATATGTAATTTGTTATTTAGTTTTTGTATCTATAAACTAGTTAGAATACACATAAAACAAGTAAGTCTTAAGACATTAGCCTTTCTTATTTTCTTATTTTAAGATTTCTTGATAAGTAAATTTCACTTACTGCGCTGGTCGATCATTTCACATGTTTCTAGTGCATTTTAGCAAGTCTATTTTTCTAGTTTTAAGGAGCGGTATTTTTTGGCAGTGCACAAAAAACAAAAATGCCAGAGAGCTTTTATTTTTAGCTGATTTTTTTTTGCATGAAACCAGTGTTAGTTAATCTGTTTGGAAGAGGGTGGAGAGCTACAGGATGGAGACTCTTGCATTAGGATGAAAAAATCTCTCCATCTCCTCCTCTATCAACCATCTATTTACCACATTGTGTTTTAAAGTCTTTCCTCTCCTCCTACTCATAAAAAAGAAAGAAAGAAAAATGACTTGTCCTTTGAGCCGTGCAACTAATGACCTTTAAATCAAGATTCTGTCATTATTTGTTCTGCACATGTGCGTAGAGACACGGAGACGCTTACGGATGCAGTCGAGCAGCTGGTTGTACGAGTCATAGGGAAACAAAGGAGGCTCCAGACCCCTGAAGTACAACTTTAATACTCCGGCCACTGAGTCCAGGTCACACTCACTGTCTGACAGAGGATCCTCTCCTGTAACACACAACACACACAACCACTCATCACATAAGGCAGGGCAAAATGGTACTGAACAAATAAATAAAATGTGAGCAGCAGATGCACTGCCCATCTGGACACTGGTGAATAAATCTAATAAATCTCTGATAATTCTGTTAATAATACATCTATAAAGTGCCCATATTACACTATTGTCTGATTTATATTAGAATCTTGTTTCTTTATCACAAATATGCAAACTGGAGTTATATTTTGTTTCATTTCTATATCTATAACAGACAAACATGCATGTTTAGGCTTGTGGTAATACAGGAAGTGCTCCAGCTTAATTAGAATCATTTGGATAATTTAAACCCTAGAATTTCCAATCTCTACACTGCAAAAAGTGTTCAAATTGACTCTCATAGAAGCAATTTTAACATTTTCTCAGGGTTTATATGAGTCCAATTTGTTTGTTTGAGTACGTTACACTGGACCAAAGTTCCTGTTTAACCCAGAAATGAAGAGTTATATTAACGTTTTGAGAGTAACTGGATCACACTTTGGAGGGTTATCCTGATCGAGCTAAACAACACACAAAGATTTTTTATTTTTACATTTTTCTTTAGTTAATTTAAGATGAAATTATTTACAAAACTGGTTCAAACTGGTCTTCTGGCACAGGAATTTAAAGTGGTGGGTGGGAGGTGCCAAATGAACACCAAGGGAAGTTGAATTAACTTCAGCCGCATTTAACTTTCAACTAGTTAAAATACCATGTTTTGTGTTAAAAAACAACTGAAACCTTAAGCCTCCAGTTTTCGCTGAGTTCTGAACAAGGGGCAAAAGGAAAACTAACCCTTCATGACATCACAAAGAGGAACTGACCATTTTGAAATGTTGAGATGTAGACAGACGAATAATAAAGAAACATGTGTGAATGAAACAAAACATAGTCAGGTATAAAAATAGCTTCTGCTCCTCTAAGAGTCAATGTTCTTTCACCCAGATTAGATTGGAAACCTCATGTCTCTTCTGCCTGTTCCTCGTACACCATGTTCACTCATTCAGTTCTAAAAGCCTGACTTTTTCACATTGAGCCTCTGAAAGGGACATGCAAACAGTGAGAGAAAAGGAAAAATAACTGTCACAATTAAACTTTAATGTTCCCAGTGTGTTCGCTGAAACAGAGGCAGGTCTGTTACTTCCAACAAAGAAAGTGTTGACTACTGCAAGTAACAAGAATGTACATGTGTCGTGTGCACTGTTAAAGCTCCTGTATTACACAACATGGACTCTCGTGAGCTTTAAGTCGTGTTATTATAATGTTTCCTCATCAAAAACATACTCAGAGTTGTGTTTTGTTTCATTCACACATGTTTAACACACATTTTGCATATTTAAGCTTTAGAAGTTCT
The DNA here is from genome assembly GCA_000787155.1 of Scartelaos histophorus. Taxonomy (NCBI): domain Eukaryota; kingdom Metazoa; phylum Chordata; class Actinopteri; order Gobiiformes; family Gobiidae; genus Scartelaos; species Scartelaos histophorus. The sequence goes on along the minus strand of KN487315.1, from coordinate 2,480 downwards.
TCTTTCAAACACTCTGTTTACGCTGCAAATGTCTCTGATCTGGCCAAGATTTTAAAACTTATATCAGGTTATTTATCTTGTTTTCAGATTTATTATCTACTTACTTGTGCTGAGACGCGTCATTCTCGTCTAGAGGAAGTTTATTTTAAGATAAATTGTCGGGTAAAATGATCTGTCCATGCAGCAAGATCATTTCACTCCTTCTGACTCATTTTCTAATAGATTTAAGTGTTTATACATAAACTTTTTTGCAGTGTAGGTAATATACAAAGTGCACCACTGTGTTTTTAAACTCCATACAACTTCACTACAATCATTTGCATAATGTCAGTGCTAGAATTGCCAGTCTCTGCTGAACTAAAGATAAAATGTGAGCTGTTAACTTGAAAAGGATTATTCAAACATGTGTGAATAAAGCAAAACACAACTGCAGGTCTGTTTTTGATGAGGTAACACTGTTAGAACATGGCTTAGAGCTCACAAGAGTCAGTTTTGCATAATGTAGGATCTTACCGCACTCATTAGGATCCACCTCTGCCTCTAACCCTCATTATGATGTTAAGTGTGACTGTACCTCTCTCAAAAGCGTCTCTAATGAGGTTGACTTCCCTTTGAGATCCAGGAACCCGGAATATCCCCTCATGATGCAGACCTGAGCAGGGAGCACAGACACTTTAAGTACAAAAGGTTTTCAGCTGCCCAAAAGCTCCACAGAACTGACTCACCGTGAAGGTTTATGAAACGAATGGAGCTCTCAACCACCACAGGGATCTGCTGCCCCGTACTCTGCACAGGGAAAG